>CAEGAD010077280.1:0-10662 GCA_903067055.1 Poeciliopsis paucimaculata
ATTGAGTTACTTTTCCATTATTTATAACTTAACAGAAATCTGAATTATTTTGTAAACTTTTTCATGCCCACAATTAACCATTTAAAAAATGTATTAGTTGTAAAACATCTCAGCCATAAATTTACAACTTGGATTTTCTGTCTGCATCTAATATTCATGTTATTCCTTAAAAAAAAAAAAATCAAATTATGACTGAAGGGAAGAAAAACATAATATAAAGCGTTAAAGCTAAATAAACACATGATGTTGAACTAATTCCCAAAATAAAACCTGAAAACAAAACTGAAATAACCTTATTAACTCACAAGCTGACTCAATACATTTAGTTTAATAACAATGTCCTTTTATAATGAAGTTATTTTTATTTAAGTAAGAAAAACATAACTTTTCCATATGCTTTTTTGTTTCTAAAAAAGCATATGTTAATGTGTTTATTTATTGTTCGTATTGATTTTGTTTAGATGTTGACTCGTTTCTGTTGCTGCTGACGGTTGGTGGTTACCATAGCAACCGGTAACCGACAGCTCCTCCCCCTTGCCTGTAACGCCGGTACGTCTCCGGACGGCTCTACGTTTTCTTCACAATTATTTTATTGTAACATGGATTTTAGACAAATCTGATTATATACAGAGTTTCATGGATAATTTCGCCATGTTTTGTGAATGTTTTTACCTGTTGTTTTAACCATGTCTAATGTTACAACTGTTAACTGTTGCTAACTGTTCATTGGGGGCCAATGCTCTGCATCTGGTTAAGTTTATTTATTGTGTTTTATTTAATGAATAGGGGCAGAACAGCTGGACTGATGTGAACCACCAACCTCATGTCCTCGTTTGTTAGGTATGTTGTCATTTTTGATTCAAACTAAAGTTTCAGTTATTAACTGTGAGTCTTTGAATAGTCTTTGAGTGTTACATGTGTGATTTCACTTACTGTACTAAAGATAAGTATTCACTGTTACTTATGAACAAATGTGCGTATGTAAATTTTTCAAAGGTACATCTCATGAGCTATGATTGGACAGATATAGTTCATAGTTCTTTATGACCAGAACACAACACGATCTTACACAGCTGCTGGTTCACCTCAAAAGATCCTGCAACAAATGCTAAGGCTACTTAGCATGGCCACAGATGATGACGGAAAAACGTTTTTCCTTTAACGGTAAGTGTTTCTCTGCCATTAGCGCATTTAATTGCAGGGACATAAAGCTGATTGACAGCACTAAGCCCCGCCTCCTGGCTCTGATTGGTGGTTTTTGGTCACAGCGGTGCTTTTCTGCAGATGGCAGTAGCATCTCAGGGAGGAGATTTTTTTGAAAAGCTACATACCGCAGCTTTAAGAGTAATTTATCAATAAGTTTTAGGAAAAGAAAAAACAAAGAAGTTTCTCTAAATGTTCCTCTAAATGTTTTACACATTTTCAGCCAGAAATGTGTGTATCTGTACATTTTACAGTTTAAAGTCTAAAATCTCCTATCTGAATACAATGAGATGTTTATCCTGAAGCATGAAAAGTGAAAGTAAACTGGATATAATAATCACATTTACCTAAATGGTTTGATTTATCATTTTAAAACAATATAAAACTCGAGATGTCTTTGTTTCAGGTATGGGACGTATTAAATCCAAAGCTCTTCCTTCACGTAAGTTTGCTTAAAACTGATATATTTTTTATTATTATAAATGTCCTTTGATGTAATTATTTTTATGTGTTTCTGTATTTGACAGTTCTTGAAAAACCATGGCTGCAGATGGATTGGGAGTGAGCGTATATTCAGTATATTGTATAAAACTTCAAACCTGCCTCCAGTCATTCAGTCAGTTACAGCTAGGGGGCGATGTGATGTTTGTTTTCCTGAGCAGAGACAGAGAGACTGACCTGCAGTTCATAAACGACTACAAACCCAAAGGTTGCCACCGGCAGCTCAGGGTTCTTCTGCATGGACCAGTCGGAGCCGGAAAATCCAGTTTCATCAACTCCGTCTTCAGCGCCTTGGAGGGTAAAATCTGTCACAAGGCGACTGCATGCAACATCATTCAGACCAGCTTCACCAAAAAGGTAAAAGGAAAATGTATGATTCATTTAAGAGAAAAAATGATTCTCATTCTTTTATTGTAATTCTCATGATCAGTTCTGCACTGATGACTGATTTACTGTTAGTCTACAATAAAACCTTCACATCATGTTCTCCCTTTCAGATCTGAAATAAAATAACTTATCTGAGATTCTCTGTCATAACTTTCACACACAAATGTTACATTTAAACTAAGTAAACTGATTACGGGAGTAAATTAAATGTTTATTCCTAATATTAGTTTTTTTCTTGTTAACAGTACATAACCTACAAGGTTAAAAAAGGAGACAACCAAAACGTGTATCCTTTTGTACTGAATGACATGACCGGTTTGAACAACATCAACTGGAAATACAGAAGAGTCTATGAGAAGGACATGAAAATGGCCATGAAGGGACACATCAAGGATGAGTATAAAGTAAGGTTTCTGCTGCAGCTGTGAAAAAACTAAACCTGGAATAAATTCATCTAATTTCTTATTTAACTGTTTCCAGTTCCATCCTCAGAGTGCCTTGTCCGAAACAGATCCGTTCTTCAACAAGAATCCAACCATCAACGACAAAGCTCACATCCTGGTTACTGTCTTTGATGCCAACACAATAAATCAGCTGGACGAAACTATAGCAGAGACAATTCAGGAGATCAGAGATGAAGCCACTGAGCAGGGTGAGAGACACACCACAGAACCACAAACCCCAGCTGAAGTCATCTGACCACCAAGGCCAAAAAACCCACAACAAACAAAAAACAGTTGTGTTTTATGTATTTATCAGTCCACAGAGCTTTATATAGTATAACAGTGAGATGTAAGTTACTTTCCTCTGCAGGGATTCCTCATGTGGCTATTCTCTCCAAAATTGATGAGGCCTGTCCTGAGATCAGAGAAGATCTAAAAAATCTGTGCCAGAGCCGGGTGATACAGGAAAAGGTAAGTTATTACTGCTTATAGTACAAACACAACAAGCTTCTTTAAATGCTGAATATAGAATCTGAAATAAAGAAGTTTATTAAATAGTTACTTTTATTATCTTTGGTTAATCTTTTCCCTACTGATGTTTTGAGATCTATTCTGGTTTTTCCTTGCAGATTCAGGTCCTCAGCAAACTGGTGGGAATCCCAGAGAACTGCATCTTCCCTGTGAAGAACTACCACTCAGAGAAGAAGCTGAACCATGAAACCGACGCTCTGATCCTCAACACCCTGAGGAGCATCATCGAGATTGCAGAGGAATACCTTAGCAGTTAAAAAAGAACCTAAATATAACCAGTTGTGTCAAAGCATTCCAGCCATCATAACTTCTGTGTATTATCGACCTGATCTAAAGCAGGACTGCACCCTGAATTGTGTTTGGAAAACTTACCACTACAGGGTTTACCTCGGAGTATTAGAATATTTACTTAACCTCCAGCTAGGCTAAGCATTGCTTGCTTTTATATAAAAAAAAAACCCTGCATCATTTATTTATTTATTGATATAAGCTGGCCTGGAAGCGTTATGCTGAGCAGAATCGTTGGTTTATGGTTGATGCATTGAACAGGGCAGGAAGTTGGTAGCAGTGCACCAATCACAGTCTCTGAAGTTTACCTCAGTGCAGATCTTCTGTCACTCAAACTGTTCACCTATAGATATTTATACCGAGAGGACTGATGTTTCTTTGGAGAATTCTTCATCAAGATAAGAGTCGAGTTTAAAAGCCTCCGTTGTCAGACGTACGCGTTGAGTGAGCAGTTTATGTGTGCTGTGTGCGTTTACATCTCAACATGCTGCCCAGTGCGCTGGCTCCATGTCTGCGCTGATAAAGTTTCTATATGTGTTCCTGGCTAGACGGTGCGTTAGTGGGCCGGTGGTTCAGCCCAGACGTCTCACTCCCCTCATAGTCGTGCAGCACGCTGGATTTCTCCATTTTGATTTTCTGCAGTGACACGATGCATCAAACTACAATATATCAAACGCTGTAGAGCAGTTTGGCCATGACTACTTTCAATTCCACTGGAATCTAAAAATTACAGGCAGGGGACAATTTTGGGTGAAATCTGAGGAGTTTTTAATATGTTAAAGCCTCCAAAACGCTGCGATTCCAATAAGCCTTCACTGCTCTTCACTGCTTGAGCCTAATGAAGTAGAAATAGTTTTACGTGTGATACTCCCTACACAACAAGGCAATTTTCAAAATACATATAAACAATCAGTTGAATAAACAGATTGAAAGACAAAAGCAAAAGTTTTTAGGATTCAGAGGCATCAGCCTGCAGTGACAGCCGATGGATGGAGGTTTCAGTTTGAATGTTTGCTTATTTCTGGCTAACAGCACAAAGCCTCCAGCATTAAAAAGGAGAACAGGGTTGCATGTAACCTTTGGTAATAAACAACATGATGGGTCTGAGTAACATCAATCTGAGAGACAGAAAAGTTCATGATAAAGACATAGAAAAGGTCATGAAGGGACCTAAAGGATGGACACAGTGAGGTTTCTGCTGCTGAAGGAGAATAAAGAACAGACCATAATTTATTATTATTGATGCAACTATTTGACTGTAACTGTTTTCAGTTCAATCAGAGTGCTTTGTCAAAAAAAAAGATCCGCTCAACAACCAGAATCCAACTATAAAAGCTCATATCCTGGTTTCTGTCTTAGATGGTAAAAGATCAAATCTGCAGAGAGGAACCGGTACGGAGTCGACCCAGGACCTCAGAGAGAAAACAACTGGGCTGCGTGAGAGAAAACATTACACTAAACAGCAAAAAAAACATTTTAAAATAATTCCACTTTCAATAAAGTTACTAAAAACAATATGTGTGAAATAAATGACTTCCTGCGTTTCCTCTGCAGGGATTCCTCATGTGGCCGATCTGACCAAAACTGATGACGTCTGTTCTGAGATCAGCAGCGATGAGACAAATGTCTGCAGGAGCCACGAGCTACAGGAAAAGGTCAATTATCTTTTACTTCACATGGTCCATACTCAGGGAGTTTCTTTCATTATTTTCTATAAAATAATTCAAAGGCCTCATTAAATCATCAGTTTTAGCATTTTTAGTCCGCCTTTGTCTTCCTAGCCATGATTTTATTTTTTATAATTTGATCTGTTTTTATTTGCATGTTCAGGACTTCAGCAAAACAGTGGAAAACCCAGACAGCTGCATCTACTCTGTGAAGAACTGCCAATGTGAGAAAGAGTTTAAAATGATTAAATGATAACAGAAGCAAATGAAATATCTCAGAAATTTTCTAGAAAAAACAAGATAATGTCTGAACTTAAAAAGTCAAAAATTTACTAGAAAAAACTTCAAAATTTGAGTTTCAGAAGAAATGTTTTTATTTTTCCAGTGCAGAAATGATCTTGTTTTATCTAGAAAATGTCTGAGCTTTTTGCCAGAAATTTAATAATATTTTTTATTGTTTTTTTTCATCTGAAAAGGCCGTAACACGCCGTTGTACATATCAGACGTCAAAAGTCAATCAGAACCAGATGAAGACTTTACTTCACGTGAGAAACGCTGCTTGGTTCTGAGAGAGAGAACCGGATCCAGTTTGACCCGCGCACAGCTGCACTGGGAACGTCCCAGTAAGGACTGGCACGGAAACTTGGCCAAACAGCAGCAGCTTTCTGACATCCTGAAGAAAAGAAAAACAGATGGAAACCTTCCAGAGCCACAAACTGACTCAGGAGTAAATATGAAAATAAATCTGGTCCTCAGACGTTCAGCGGATCGTTCAGATTAAAACTGAACTTTGGGATCTTCAGAGGAAACTGGAGCCTCATTTCTGTCACCAGTTATTCAATAAAAACACACAATATCAGAGTTTGATCTTTTTCTATTAGTATGAAAAATATTAACTCATTTTTATTTGTAAAATAAAATGTTTTATTTATATTTTTATAAATTAGTCTCATTCCTTGTATAAATAATTCACAAACTATTTTAGTGACAAAAACACAAAATCAATATTCAACAGATATTTGGAAAATATACTGTGATTTATTTAATAAAAAAAAAAAACAGTTTAAATTAGTTTTATTTTGTCCTTTCTTTCATATTGATTTTTTATTAAACCATGAATAATGGTCAACTTTATTTGATTTTTAGTTTTATCTTCTAGAAAGATAAAAACTTATCTTTGAAGATAGGTTTTAATAATATTGACCCCTAATATTAGGGCCAATGTTATCTGACCCTAATATTGATTATTCCAAGATGTTTTCATGGGTGATCGAATCACTGATATACAGGTTAAATACCGAAATAACAGTAGAAAGTTGACCTTGACTGTTTTAAACTAAACGTTACTTTTTTTTTTACTGTTAGTAAAACTTTATATTAACTTTAAATAAATGTGTTATTTGTACTTTAGTGTTTTTTTTTTTATTTTTTTTTTATTTAAATAACTTAAATATAGATTTTAGCTAAATCGTATTTGTGTAAAGTATAAACAGATATAGGCTATTTTTAGAAATATTTTTCTAGTCATCCTTTTTTAATTGTAATGATCTTTATTTTTACACTCTTGGTGGAATATGTGCTTCTTGACATCAGCAATTTTATCTGCTGTAATATTCCTGTGCTGATGTAAAAAATAAAGATTTATTTAAAGTTGATTACGCAGCGTACGTCAACATTAAAACCTGAATGCAGATAGTAACAGGATGCTGCCCCCTGCTGGAGCTCAGCATCACTGCAACCCAACGCTGCAGATGCTGAACTGGTGGATTTGAGAAAGTTTTAAGGTTCTTTAAGTCTTTTTACAACTTCCTCAGCAGAAAATCCTGCTGAGGTTTAACTGGAAGCAAATGATCAGGCTATCATTTTTGAAACTATAAATAAAATTATCTGAATGAAACAAATTGAAGTTAAAGACTAAGAGGCAGCATGTTGACATGTGCGAAAGCATAAAGGCACCTGAATGATTTTTGTCCTGATTGGTCCAAAAGATGGCTTAGGAAAATGTAAGGTTTTAAAAGATGTGACAGGTGCTAAATGATCCTGAGATTTAAAAATCCATGGATGAAGGATCTGTTCCTAAGTTGTAATGATACCTTTCTCTCCAGGTGGCGGCAGTGATGATTAGTCTGAAGCATATTTCTTCTTCGAAGATCATAAATGTGTGCAACGTTCAGGCATAAAGCCAGAGTAGGACTTATATATCTTAAAGTGGCCCACTTCAGATAACAACAGAAGATTATTAAAATCATTTAATTATAATCGTACATGTTACATCTACAATAGCACACTGTTCTGCAAAAGCCTTGTAATTCTGTATATTTCTAATTTAGTGCAGATAAGATTTCTTTCACAGTGCACATTTCAAACAAGATTCTTTTCAACGATACTATAATTTATATTTTGTTTAAATAATAATAAATCCATCTCCAAATCTTAAAAATGAAATAAGAGTAATTAATCATTTTTTAAAATATTAAATAAAAAATTATAAAAGAAAACATGCTGCACTCTCTTTTAACACTTAACTAGTTTTCAATCGCAAGGAAACAACTTATATTTCCTTCACAACTTATATTTCAGAAGTCTGAAAACATGGGTTAAGGAGAAAGCTTCCAGCTCTGTTCTTTACATCAGTTTCCTTTTCTGCAATATCAAACATCAATCATATTAGTCTTCACAGATATCCAATCCTGATGACAAAAAAATAAACTGCACCGTTCTCTGTAAGTTTGTTATTCTCACAATGGCAACTTTCTATCATCTTTGTTTTCTTCATAAAAGTATAGAATCAACCTTAAAACATTAATATATGCCTGAGCAGTGGATCAATCGCTGGGACTTTGCTTATTAGAGTAACATTTTCTAACATCATGAAAATTTCTGATGTCTGATGTCCTGAATTGTCTTCACAACAAAATTTCACAGCAGATTTATTTTGCTGGCATCGATGACAGAAACCAGGATGTGAACTTTGTCGTTTATAGTTGGATTCTGGTTATAGAGTGGATCTTTTTTGACAAGGCCTTTTCAGGGTTCAACTGAAAACAGGTAAACAGTTAAGTAACAAACAAAAAAAACCCATCAGTATGCTTTTTTCTCCTTTAGCTTTCACAGCTGCAGCAGAAACCTTACTGTCTATCCATCCTTGATGTGTCCTTTCATTACCTTTTTTATGCCTTTCACATGAACTCTTTTGTGTCTCCAACTGACGTTCAGACCCATCATGTTATTCAGCACAAAAGGACACATGTAACCCTGGTTTCCTTTTTTAAATGCTGTAGGTTTTGTACTGTTAACCAGAAACCCCCTGCCCCAAACAACATGAAATCAAAACGAAACCTCCACCTGTCCGTCCGGTAAAAAAAACAAAAAATCAAAACATTTTTACCTTTTTTATGTATTTTGAAAATAAGGATACATTTTTTTCTTCATCATTATGTAGGTTCTTTTTTACCTATGTGGTGAAGCTGCTCTGTCCGGTGTTTGCAACAGCCCTGACACTGATTTTACCCTCCAAGGCGCTGATTAATGTGATGAAACTGGATTTTCCAGTCCCAACTGGTCCATGGAGAAGAATCCTGAACTGATGATAAACTCAGTGATGACCTTCACCTTTAGATTTGTAGTCGTTTATGAACTGCAGGTCAGACTCTCTGTGTCTGGTCAGGAAAACAAATATCACATTGCCTCATGGCTGTAACTGGCTGGACAAACATCATAGTGCAAAATCAAATGGGTGGATTACTGAATAGGAACATTTTTGCTGAGGGCAGGTTAAAGGGTAGAAAGAAGAGGCTATAATAATAAAAGTATTTCAGTTTTAAGCAGACTTACATGCAAGTGGTGGAGGAGGAGAGATTAAAATAGATCTAATGTCCCTAATAAGATTTTTCATAACATTGAGTTAAAACTATTCTAACTGTATGTTATAAATTGCAACAATAATAAACTCCATAAACTCAATGTGCTTGTGCTTAAAAAGTGGAAGTTAAAAACGGCTTGAATATTTTTACACTGTAGGAAGCAAACTGTTCCAAAAACCTGATAATTTACCATTAAGATGCAAAATCCTCAAACTAGAACTGATGGAACATAGGTTGCCTGACGGTGTACAACTGAGAGGCTGCTGCAGGGCATAAAACCTCTTAATCAAAGTTACTTTCACTTGTGATTTACAAGAGGACACTTTACAAGTTTCCATGGAAAGACAAAACATGTATGATGCTGCTGCTGATGTTTTTATTGCTGAACACTTACAATGTGGAAAACAAGAACAGTCTTTTACCAGATCTTTGACCCTCCAGTTTCTTAAGCAGTTTTTTACTGTTTGTTTATTAATTGTTTCTGAATCTTAACTGGGGCTGCACAGTGGCGCAGTTGGTAGCACTGTTGCCTTGCAGCAAGAATATTCAATTCCTGGTCTTTCTGCACAGAGTTTGCATGTTCTCCCTGTGCATGGTGGGTTCTCTCCGGGTTCTCCGGCTTCCTCCCACAGTCCAAAAACATGACTGTCAGGTTAATTGGTCTTTCCAAATTCTCCCTAGGTGTGNGTGTGTGTGCATGGTTGTTTGTCCTGTTTGTTTCTGTGTTGCCCTGCGACAGACTGGCGACCTGTCCAGGGTGACCCCACCTCTCACCTGGAACATAGCTGGAGAGGCAGCAGCAACCCCTGACCCCGTTAGGGACAAGGGTGAAAGAAAATGAATGAATCTTAACTGATATAAAAACAATCAAGCAGTTTTCCATGTGACATGTCATAGTGGGCAGTAACACCTTTCAAGATGCACAGCAATGTTGTCAGGAAACTTAAGAGGATCACAAATCTGGCAAAAGAAAGCCATGTCACAAAGTCAGTTTGTGACAAACAACCCCCCAAAAATACATTGCAGTAATAAATCTCTGTCTCCCTAGACCTGTTTTTCTGATTATAAATATTCAGTGAAAAAATAAGTCATGCATATTTCTTTCGTTAGAAAGATCACTAATTAGGGAACTTTTAATGTGTCTTCTGGTAAATCACATGATAACAAGAAATGAAAGTAAACTGGATCAACAGGTTTTTTTTGTTTATTCTCACAGGAGTGTTTCAGTTACACACTCACAAGGAATTTGTACGTCACCAGATCCAGTTAGATCACTTTGCATTGTGAGTTGATTTTTTCACTTTCAGGTTTATGAATCACTTTGCTTGCTAAAGTTTAGAAATATCTAATGTCTACATAACCACCCATTACTCCTGAAAAATGTATTTTAAACTATAACTTTTAAAGGGACATTCATTGAAAACGAAAAAAAGTTTGAATGACAATATATAAATACACAAACACACACATGCATATACATGTATATGCATACGGCAGGTGTATAAACTTCTGTTTAGTTAAAGCCTCAAAATAACCTTCTTAAGATCTTGTTGAAATAAAATCATAGATACCAGATATTATCTGAACAAGTTTGAGAATATATACAATGTACAGATAATATAATACATATTAAATATTCTGACCTGATATTTTCAGCATATGCTGTTCCTTTTTGTGTCCTCCCAGTCAATGTATTAGCAGGTGTTGGGAGTATAAGTTAGGTTATATTAATTTTAGAAACAGTTAACCTTTGCGCATACGAAATATTAGATGTAGCAT
>CAEGAD010077282.1:0-149772 GCA_903067055.1 Poeciliopsis paucimaculata
AGATCTTTTATATATTGTGGTGCTAAACCGTTCAGTGATTTGTAAACTAACAACAGTATTTTAAAATCTATTCTTTGCGCTACAGGGAGCCAGTGGAGGGACTTTAAAACTGGTGTTATGTGCTCTATCTTCCTAGTTCTAGTGAGGAAACGAGCAGCAGCGTTCTTGATCAACTGCAGCTGTTTGATTTGTTAGACAGACCTGTGAAGACGCTGTTGCAGTAATCAATGCGACTAAAGATAAACGCATGGATGAGTTTCTCTAGATCTGGCTGAGACATAGGCTAATAGGCTAATAGACTAATATCAGCTAATATCTGGTGAAAGGTCAAACTAGTCAACAACTCTGGGATGTTTGGTTTACTATTATGTTTATACTATTGTTAGGATTTCTACATTGTTTTATAGCTCAGTTTGTTTCTGTGAACACGGCCGTCCAGTGCTTCGGCGACTGCGTTTCCAACACAAGTGAGAGCAAAGCTTTTGTTGATATTTCGCTAATGTTGGAAAAAAAAAACTCACAATTTTGCAATTGCAGTGTTTCTGTTAAATCAGAAATGCAGTTGAAATCAAAATCATTAAAAAAAACAAAACACGCCGCGTCATTTGTCCTCCTACCACTTCCTGTTGTCTTATTTGTGGTGTGCGCCAGCGGCAACATCCGGTTGTTGATCGTGTGATGTGAAAAAAACATTTTCCATTACAGTCTGGTAAAATAAACCAGTTTTGATCTCCTCCTAGCACAAAAACAAGTTTTTTTTTGTTTGTTTTTTTTACAAAAGGCCCTGTTTCTATTTTAGCTTATTTATTTTGAAATGCCAAATAGCACAATTATACAGTCTATAGAAAGGCAGGTAGTGCAATGTTTCCTTGGTTTCAGCCCTGTTGAGCTTGTCTCGATGCTGCTGCACATTCAGGTAATTACAGTCTCTATATGCTGATGACTTTACTCTCGTTCACTCACTACCTTTTTGATTCAGTCCTTGTTCCTGTCCTGTTTGTTGTTGCTCCTTTTCTCGAAGCCCTGCTTTGTGAATCTTAAACACAAATCTTTGACACATGATCTGAACTGAATAACTTAGCGTGTAATTGCATTTTTTTTAAAAAAGAAGAAAAAAAACAGTTCCAACTTAGAAGAAAATTGTTAATCTAATTAAGTTTGTCAAACTTATTTTATCTATGTTTGTTTAACAACATAATAAACTTAATAAGATCACTTGGAAGAACTTTATTTGATTGGTTGTGAGCAATTGATGCAATATACTTATATTTAAGGTGTTAAATATAAATATTAATATATTTAAGATTTTAAATATATATTGCTTTCTATTTTCTGTGGCCTAACATTTCCAGAGAAGTTGTTGTTGACATGCTAGCTTACAACGAACAAGCTAGCATGTCTGCTAACCGGCCATTACTGCAGTAAGTAGAGTTTTTGCTTCTTTTCGTTGTGAAACGCCACGTTTAAAACTACTACTACTAGAAACGTTTTAAAAAAGAAATTAGCGTCGTGGATCTTGTGTTTTCTTGTTCTGTTAGCCGAAGTCGCTAATAAGGGGCTGCTTATTTTTATAAGGCTTTGGATGTTTGTCAGAGAGCAACAAAAATACCCAGAGATGATATGAATGAGCTGTTAGAAGCCCTTGGGTGGCTAACCGTTAGCCGCTAATGACCTTAAAGCTACGAGCTTCAAAACTTCCTCTGTAGTTGCGCTAAGCTAACAGGCTTATCTCTGGCTTTACAAGTTCAGTGTAAGGCTTCTACACTGAACTTGACATTCTCTGATACAACATCTACAGTTCCAGTATTTATTAACCTAAAGCGGATAAATCTAAAATCCTCTTAATTACAGTTTGAGGATGTTTAAACGTTTTTTTTTTTTGTTTTCCTCTGACGCTCTTCCGTCCGATGTTGTGGATCCTCTTACCTTGTGAGTTGAAGTCATTGTTACGTCTGTGATAAGTTATAGAAACAGTCACCGCAGTGATTACACCATAAAAAGTTGTTTTCTTTCATCCGGCTGAGAAATTACCGCCGGGTCTCTCAGTTGAGGGGTTCTTGTCGTTTTAAGCACCTGTGATTTACTCTATGTCTCCTTTTTTTGCTTCTACTTGTATTATTTCAAAGCAAATTGTTTTCTACCATTTGTCTTTGAAAATAATAATAATAATAATAATAATAATAATAATAATTTTAAAAAAAAAACAGCAGATCAGACGTTTCCGTTAGGAATATTTTTATTTTATTTTTTTAAAGCATGGTGAGTTTTAAACTACTGAATGAATGTCATCCCTGCAAGCTCGTAAGTTTTAAAAGCATCTGCCCATGCAACTGCTTTCTCTCAAATGTAAATCGAATTTCCAAAAGAGAACTTCATGTACCCTCTGTTGATTACCGAGGCCTGTTAGGGACAATCTTAAAACCTAAATTGGAGAACCATTTCATTATAATAACTTCTGGCATCATTGTACTTGCACATTTCTTGAAAGTGTTAGCCTCTGCTGCAATTACAAAGTAAGAAACAGCATTTTTCTATTTTGGTCTCAAGTCTCGCGCATACTGCTGATCAGTATTTACGTGTTGTTGTTTTTTTCTGTTGGTGCATATATTTATGCTTTTTTAATCTTTATAAACTGTATTTAAGACATTTTAAGCTACATCTGTGTTTTTAAAAAACAATATTAACAGCTAAGAATGCAGAGAAGACTAACATGACTTTTAATGAAGTAACTATTCACGTGTTGCTGTTGGTACGTGAATAGTATTTGTGCGCACAAAGAAACATTTGTGAACAACAGCGATGGACATTGAAGGTGCTTTTCTTTTCCCACTGGGGTTAATGTTTGCTTCAATAAATAATCTGACGGAACGCCGGAAAAGACCGCTATTGCGGCCAAGTTGTGCTAAAAGGCGCTATCCCCGAAGCTTTTCAAAACTAAAAATATTGTCTTTACGTTAAGCGTTGACGTCGCCAACATTAATGTTAAGGTTGGATAACCTGAATAACATATACATTAATATATTTGCTGTTGAACTCTAATGTCTATTTGCTCAATAATCTAACAGCAAAAATAATTCCTGATTTGAAAATGTCGCTTATTTTATCCACAGATCGTTTTTAGATAAAACTGAAATAATTTGATTAATTACAGACCCTCCAATAAAACACATCACTAATATATTTCTTAGCAACACTTTTAAAAGTATAACACTTCACCCCTCGTTGACATGGTGCTACGCTGGATAGCTTGTTTCAAACTGCATACATCAAAGTTAGCATCTCACAAAATGCCAGCCAACATATTTTGTCTGCTTGATTTAAATCCAAACTCAGGCAGCGGAACCAAACGGGCCAGCTGGAGGAAGAATAACCAAACCGCATGAGTGGCTTGGTGATTGCCATAATCACAGTCTAGTGTTACAATCAACGAGAGAGTAGCTGACTCAGACGCTCAGCCAAAAAAAACAACAAAAAAAAACGGTTAGCAGGTTCGAGCAGCCGACGCGTGTCTGAAAGCATCTGCATGGTGGAGATAAAGAAAAAAAGACCCCGACCCATCAATCACTCCTGAGTACCATCACATCCGATCACGAGCTGAGGTGTCACGGGAAAATGCTTAGGTCGGAGGAAAAGGGGAAACATCTCTTATACGCATCAAACAATCATCGTCGTATTGTTGTTTCACAGAACACATCAGAGATTCATCTATAAACGTCAGCTGTTTGTTGTCTGTTTGCGCTCGTGGCGTGAAGCGCCGGCTTCCTTTTTACCGTTCTCCCCTCCGCCGTGTTGAGCCATAGATTTGCGAGGCCTGACACCTCCGTGAGCCCATCCCAAGCAAGCGATATTGCACAATAGATTTCGGCAACGTGACAGAAACACCAATACGGTGCTGAACAAAGAGGCATTAAGGCAAAGATAAACCTCCGTGAAAGGAGCATAAATCCACAGGAGGGGCCCTGGTTCGAGAGGGAGCCCAGAAGGGTGATGGCCACCGAAGCTCATCAAGAGAGGTTCCTGCCACTCTGCGGTAAGTTATTCCACGGCTGGAAGGGGGATCTGCTTTTAAAGCCCACTTAGCAAAGCTGGCTCAATCAGTTAGCGACGGTGCACCCAAAAGAGAAAACTAAATCTGCAAGTCTGGCGTCAAAATCTCTCTCGAAGCCCTCCCCCCCTTCAGGCGTTATGTATGAGTTTTGAACAAACACAGAACTGTTTTTAGCGTTTAGCCTCCATGTTAGACCACATTCAGACATGAGTCAGTGGTCCAGACAAAGCTGTGCTGTCTATGTTTAGACGAAACAAAAGTCTGTGGTTGAGCTGGAGCATACGTATACAATCTACAAATTGAAAACAATCTCAAACAGCCTGAACCAACTTCCTTCACCCGTCTTTCAGTCGTGACATTATCACTGTGTGGAACTAAACCGTGGCGGGAGTTGAGAAAGCAGCACAGATTCCCTTTTGTGACATTTTTGCTGCTGCTGTTTTCTTCACTTTGTCAGTTCGGATTCACAAGGCAGATTGCCCCGAACGCACGCGAGAGCAATCCTGCCCAAAGCGGCAGTAATTGGAGTGAATAGCCCCTGCTTTTGCATCGGTTTGCAGTTTTTCTTTCAAACGCAAGTAGCATATAAGATCAATTTTATTTTATTTTAATTCAGTGATTCGAGATCCTGACCTGACAAAATGTCGCCCAAAATGTTTTAACAGCAACATCTACGTGAAGGAATAATGTTGAAATAGGATAAGGTTTTCTACCAGGGATCTCTGCCTCACAGTTTCACTGGTGCAGGTCTGGCTGATTGGAGAAAAGTCAGCAGGAGTTACCCATGACTGATGTTCCTGCTCCTTTCCAAAAAAAAAACAACAAAAAGTGAAACACTGGCACCACATTTTAATGCAGAGATGATGCAGCAGTAAGGTGATCTTGGAGCCAGATGCAGAGGGGTGTTTTAATTGGTATTGACCAAAAATATATTAAATTTATAGTGACTAAAATAAAACAAAGACTGGCACACATAAAAAGTCCTGGACTTGAATATTATGTTGAGTAATATTGTCGTGAGTTAATGCTGTTCAATCTCAGCTGAAACAGATGTAAGGGTATTTTTTCCACACCTGATAGTCCAGTAGACTCAGCTGGGTCGAGGAGAAAAATTGCAACATATCTTACATTTTCAGCTGGTGTGGTTTGATTTCGATCCAAACTATTAAAGAATCCGTTCCCATCTTCACCTGTGGTGGCGCTGCACCAAGAACTAGACAATTGTTGAAGAGCCTTCTACCTGGGAAGAAGATGCTGAGCGGAGCTTATTTTTTCACATTTTATGGAGTAGCATCAGAGTTTCGTCACTATAAGGTTTCTCTTTTGTCTTTGTCAAAAGACCTCAAGCCACTTCTCTCTCAAATGTTACTCTCGTGTTTTTTGTTGTTGTTGTACCTACTCGGTATGCCCTGCTTTTGGAGCGGTCTGTGGCTCGCTTGCCTTCTCATATGCATTCGAACCAAACCAGAGTTCACTTTTATCGAACCAAGACCTACGTTTGTAGGTAGACCAGAGTTCTTTGTCCTGGTCTGAGTTTGATTGCGCATTCACACCTCTGCAAACTAACTAGACTAAACAGATCTGTTGTGGATACACCCTAAGTTTACATTTAGAAAGTAAGACTAGACATTAAACCCTAGACCAATTTCAGCCTACACTTCTATGAGCCAATAGACATTTTTTTTTTTTTACCTCAACAGTGATTATTGGGAAAACTGTAAGGTGATTAGTGATTTCCACTCCTCCAAGGTGAAGCTGTACGAGTCATGAGGATAGAAGTCTTTCCTCCTGCAGTGCATCAATGTGCTATCAAGGTTTCAAGTATTCAGCGAGCCACTTGATGAAAGTGTTAATCCTCAGCCGGCATCAGTCAAGTGGACGGGGTCTGGCCATTGAGCTGAAAGTTCACGGCGAGTTCACGACGGAGAAACTTGAGATAAGGCTCCTTTTGCTTGGCACGAGGGCCAGAGTCTCACTGGCAATTTCACCTCATGCTTCCTGGGCTCAGATTGCATTTTCCTGTAAAAGTGGTTATTTTAAGGTGGCGAGTTATGAGGAGATAAAGTATCACACGCTGCGGACAATTTGTGACATTTCCATGCTGGTTTATTTAGGCAGGTATGAAGATCAGATGTACAGGATGAAATCCCACAATGCTTTTAGCACATCTTAACAGTAAGTCTTTTATTCATTGCTTTGTCTTTCTCATATTCCTTTTATTCTTCAAACCCCTTTACTTCTTTAGATTTATTCATTGGAAACATTGTGAGCAAGCACCGATACTTTTGTTTGTACATCCGTTTGTTTGCATATCTGGTTTTAATGTGTTTCGGAGGCCTGCAAAAGCTTTTACTGCTAACAGCGTGTGTATAATTGTTGAAGAGTTTCTCAATTCACACCAATAGAGATGCAGGCAGAAGTCGTACCTCCTCTTATTCATGGAAGAAGACAGAATATTTACTACATCGTCACTTTGCTATTATATTGGCTGCGTCAATTTTTGCTAAAATCACTTTTGGCAAAAAATGATTTACTCTGTCCAATTATTTTAAGAAGGTGACAATATTGAGTCCTGAAGCTTATTGTTATATTAAACATGCATATGACAGAACAATCTGAAGAGAATCCATGGAATGTCTCCACAAGTTTTATTCACGATTGACTTTTTTTGGTGTTCCACAAGGCGCAACATTAAGTCCCATTCTTTTTCAAATGTGTGTGCTATCGTTGGGGAGAGTCAAAGCTACGCAGAAGATACATAGCGCTGAAATCTTATTTATAGATTAATATTTATAGATTAATAGACAGAAAAAAACTTGTTCATACAGAGAGAGAGAGAAAAACTCTTGTTACAAATTAGTTTCTTAGTTTATCGTCGCATTTTGTTCTTTGTGAATTTCAATGTAGCATCCGTAGATTCGGGTTGGCGCTTGATTTCTCACTGTTCTGTGTTTTCATGTTCTGATTCACATCTACGTAACTAAATCTCATATCCCGTTTTCCTGTTCCTGAGTTTTAGAAGTTTTGTGTTTTGAATTTTTCTCTAATGCCTCTCATTAGCGGCTCTCTGTGCGTCGGCTCAGTCTCTTCACCATCAAACAAAAAAATCCTTGAAATTTCTTGAAAACATTGTCACAGTTGATTTATATCAACACTTCACAGACCGTGCAAATAACAGTGCTGCATTAATACAATCTGATTGATTCATAAATAAAATATGACAATTCACAGCTGATAATCTGTTGTATACAAAAAAATTTTCCCCAATATATCTTTTTATCTTATATCTACTTAGGGATTTTTGGAAGGATGAAAGATAATTCATATTGGGGAACAATGTCTGTGCAGGAAGCTGCTACTAAATTGTATGAAGGTGCAATTTGAAATTGGTTCTTAAATCATTCCTTTTTGTTTCATGCAGACTCAACATCGCTTAACCTCCCGAGTCAGGTGCTATTCTTATAATGAACAATGGTCAGGCACAGTTGCTGGGGTGAGAAATTTGTTAATTAGCAGCCATTGTCCAGAGGAAGCAAAATCTTCAGGCAACCTTTAGTGAGCCTGCAGAACTTCTGCTCAGTAGCACTTAAAAACGCAGAAAACTGTCTGGCTCATTGAAAAATAGTATAAATAGCTACAGGAGGAGACACGGCTCGGAAAACTGGAGTATATAGCTTGTGATCTAGCAACTTAGGGCCCAAGTTAAAGTCCCTGTGGACGTATATATTCTTACGATTAATGAGAAGGTTTAATGCCTAACAGATTGTTTTCCTACAGAAGCAGACAATTTGTAGCCATTTGCTTTGGGAATCGCTGCTTACTTCCAACAAAGACAATGGGAGCTGCTAGGTAAAGTATTGATCACGATTGTGTTTGGGTGGTAGCAACAAAAAAAACCCCCCAAAAAACAGTTATAATTAAGCTGGTCAGAAAGCAATTTCCCATACAATTTACGTCACCTTCATGAAAGGAATTCAGGGTTTAGTCTCACAAAAGTGCAAATAATTTTGTAATTTGTTAGGTTTTTCTTGAGCTGTCTCACTCTGACCGTCTCCGGTGAGATATTGTTAGTGAAATATTTGCTTATGAAAACTGCCTTTGTTATTGGTGAACCAAAGAACACAAAACAAAAATGAATGTTATCTCTTTCAGACAATTAGAAAGGAGATATGTAGCTGTGTTTCGAGTAAGAGCCAACCGAGTCGATGCACATATCGAGGGTTTAGGACATTAACCTTCTAAAGCAATTGTTCTGCAAGTCAGTTAAAGCTATGAAGTATGATTCAATGTAGAAAAGACATATTGATTTTTCAAACAAGCAGTGTGAAAGAAGCCCAGATGTAAAGACACTGTCAGCGTTCCCACTCATTTTCCTCTTCAGAATAGTTTTTTTTTTTTTTTTTCTGCATACTTTTTGCTATCTTCTAGACATTTGAGTACAAAAACATGAAACACAAGTTGACCTTGAATTTACTGGTGTGGTAAATGGAAGGGAAGCACTGTTCCACGTTTTTTCATACCGATATCGATATCTGAGGTTCAGTATCGGCCGATACCTATCCGATAAAACGGTGCTTAAGACGTTTCTTTTTATTACAAACGTATTTGTTAACTCTGCAGCAGCACAGCACACTTAAATCAACAAATAGCTTCAGTAGTCGGTCAGACATGTAAAAACAATCCTAATTTGTTCAGTCCGCGCATTTAGGAGTAAAACAGCCAATAGAAAATAAGTCATAAAGAAACTGAACCTGACAAAAACAATAGTTTGATGGAAAAAAAAAAAAACTTCCAACAAATCATCTTTGAAAATGGCTCACAACATACCATTAGGAATTCTAAAAATAATGGAAAATAAATAACGTCGCTCAGAGCACAAAGTGTAGCATTAGACTGAATAGATCTGGCCTTACGAATCGGGCATGTTGTCAGTGATACCAAATGAAGAATTATTTTCAATATCTGGACCGATACACATATTAATATTGGATCGATGCATCTCTAGTAGATGGATATCTGATCCCAAGCAGTCTTCACACATTTTGCCACGAAGGCCAATATCATCAAGCTGAGAGTCGATTTAACCAAGTTCATTTATTAGTAGAACTTTTTGAAACGCCCTGACCTTCATTAGCGGTTATGAATTGTCAACTGTTTATTTGTTTTCCATTATTTGACAAAAGTGCAATCGCAAAGTAAATTGTTTCTTTTAAAAAAAGAAAAGAAAAATTGCCGCTGAAGATCTGTAACCTCTCTAGCTTTTGAATTAATCTCCCTTTTATCAAACCTGTTGATTAAACAAACGTCCTGCAGCAGAGCAGATTCACATCACTAGTAAAGGGCGTTGTGAGTTATTTAAACAAAAGCAATTTTAAATTGGACCTTTTTCTTTTTTTTTTGTGCGCCGTTAATAACTTGGGTGGATAATTACCTTGTGTTTTCCCACCCGAATCCCAAAGCGTCGCGGAAAGAAAAGAAAAAAAACCCCGCTGAGAGAAATGCTTATTTTCAGGAATGGAGGTGTACAGAAGCAGGGATTGGCAGGGCCGTGATCTCCTCTGGTTTCTGGTCTGTTGTGGTTCCCAGGAGGCGCTGGGGGCCCCCGCCGGCTCCCTGCCGCCGCTCTGCATCCAGTCAGCCTTCATTAGGATCTGCCGTAGCATTCCTCATTCCGCCAATTCACATTCAGACTTTCTGATGACTTCAGTGCTTCCTCTGCACTGAGCGGCAAAAGTAGAGAAAAAGAAAAAAAAAAAATATATATATAGAGCCAAGTTTTAAAATTGAATATTGAGTGGGAGCTGTAATGAGCTAATTACTGCTGCTAAATAATGAGTAAAATCTAATTTAAGGGGACTAATCATTAAGTAAGTAATGATCGGTTCCAACCAGTGTTTTTCATTAATTATAAGGACCACTGTGACTGCTGTGCTTTTTACTCATACTTTAATGAAAATCTCCCAAAATCCGAAAAGCCACAGTAAGAAAAAAAACAAAACAAATGTCTTTCATTAAACTGAAACATTAAATGTGCTGGCCACATTTAGCTGCTGTAATGTAAAAAGTCATTACATTCCAGAACAAATGCATTTTCTTAAAGCACAATAACCTGCTGGCATGCAGCAATTAACTGATTTATGACCAATCACCTTCAAGATAAAAACAACTGTGAACCTTAATGATCTGATTAGCCAGATCAGATCATAGAGTCGAAGTGAGAACCATCATATACTTATGTAGTCAACTTAGATTTAATGGAAACCACTGTGGAAATCAATTGAAGGAGGTTATCGACGTCTTTAGTTTAACTAACGATTATTTTAGCGGCCAATTAATCTGATGACAATCAATTAATCGGAAAAAGTGTTGCACATTCTGTAGTTCTTCTAACCTCTTGAGATTATTTGATGCTATATTTAAATAATTTTATTTTCAAATATCACTTTTTAAGCTACAGAAATAAGCATTTTGTTGCCTAAAATCCAATAACAACATTCCTTGATCAGTTGCAGCAAAAAATGCATCTGCATCTAGAAAAATAGTTCCGACGTCAACATGCGAGAAGCTCAGTCCTTTCTGCTCAAATAATATCTCATATCATGAAGCTGATCAGTTGGCTATTTTTAGGATTAACCGTTCAATAATTGTTTAGCTAAAGGGGATTATTAAATGTTTTCAACAAAATTTGAACCAGGAGAAGCTAAAACTGTCACTTAAGGACAAAGTTAGGTGTTTTTTTGGGGTTTTTTTATGTCAAATGCAAAATGTGCATTTAATTACTGCTCTGTGTTGTTCTTTCAGCAAATGGCCGTTTTTTTGAGTTTGCATACTCTAGTTACAGATAAATCAGTTATTAAATAAATTTGCGATTATTTCAATAAACGATTAATCGCGACAAATCCGATTAATTGTTTCGGCCATACTTGATTTTTTCATCATATTTAGAGGAAAATGATAGAAATTAGGCATTACGTGTGTAACAGGACTCATTTTGATGTCAAGTATTATTAGCATGGGTTTGGTACAACAGGAGAAAAGAAACGAAAGCCAGCCTAACTTTTTTAGTTTAATATATTAAAAACTGATTAAACAAGCTATTCTTGGTATGTGGCTCAGAAGCATTAGTTCATAAACCTTTTATTACAAGAACCACCAGTAAGTTCCTCTATTTGTTGAGATTTTAAAACATCAGTCAAATGTCCTGACTTCTCTATTTCACAATGCCCACAACCCCTCCCCTACCTGTTGATTAGTGCGTTTCTCTCACCTGTACCTCTGCTTACTTTAAACCGGTTCTACAAACCAAACGGTAACAATAACGTCGTTTGTCACAATAACTTCTGGTACAATTTATCATCCAGTAAAATTTGTTATTACTGACAGGCCTTCACATCCAACACCGGTGTCTGACCTCGCAAATGTCCTTCTGGATGAATGGTCAAAAACTCCAGTGAACACAATAACCTCTGTGAAAGGCCTTCCCGGAAGAGCTGCAGCTGCAAAAGTTGGCCCAACGCCACATTAGAACCTTTGCTTTTATTCAAGTTCCTGTGTTCCAAAGAAGGAAATATGAAATTTGACTGTTTTGCAATAAAGTGTAAATGACACTCCGTCTGTCAAACAAATCTAAATGAATTGAACAAATCCCGCCGAGTCTCATGAGCGCTCCGTTGCGATTCCAATGCTGAAGAGAGATGCTGGAATCAATAGTGATCAATGCAATGCATCAGGGTTTGTGCTGCCTCAGCAGAGACGCAGGTGATCCGTCATGCTGATGGGAAAGGACCTCTGGACCTTGCTTTCTTTCTGCATCGGAGCTAAGCAATGCTCACCGCGCAGTCCCCAGGTGCAGAGCACAAATTCGTTTTAACATTCTGATCGTGAGCGACTCAGACCTTTCCCTTCGCTTGCGATCCGATCGTGTCGTCTTTAATCTCTCGCGGTGCTCGGGCCGGTCCGTTCGACAAAACGCTTCAAACGTCTGTTGCTAAACGTTAACGCAGCTCTCTGCGAGCCGTCATCTTCGCTGGAGTTGTGGTTCGTATAGGCTGAATGACACGGCAAAGAAACAGAACACAATCACTGTGGAGTTTGGGAGTTACAACGTGGATGAAGGAAAACCCCAAGAGATAAAAAAAAAAACCCCAAACAATTGGGGATTTGTGCTATGTTCTTTGGAGGTAAAAAATAATAATAATAATAACTGGCTTCAAGCTTAGTCACATGTGTGACCTACTGTTTTTTTCCTCCTACAATCATCGTAGGAGAGGACTCAAAAAAAAAGAACAAGGCATCCACTTGTGAAACCCTTAAACCTGGAGTGTGTTATTATCTCCCTGTACGGTTCGAAGCAGGAAGATGAAAGGCCTCCAGAGTAGTTTCTACGGACAAATTAGTATCGTTGCACTCAGGCGCTGTTTACTTCCTAGCTTCGGCTTTGGTCCTGAGGAAAATGTACAACACATGAACAGATGGCTGTGAATCATTCTGAAATAACTCCTCTTATTACGGCTCCTGTAACTTTGCTGCTTATTAATTTGTGGGGAATTATATTGACCACTTAGGGCTGCGGCGTAACCTTTCTGACAGAGAACTGCCTTTAAAAGCTAAGGCTGCTCTTTACTCTGCCTCTGCAATCACCCATTTAAACACAGTTTCACACACGTATCACTTGAAGCCTTAAGGTTTTTATCAATATATGGAATGCATTGAAAATAGGTCAGAGCCATCAGTCACCAATGGGTGCGCTGTAACCAGCCCAGGTTCCCTGCTGAGACGTTCTACCCAGCTGCTTATGGTCACATTTTACCTCCATGGTGCATCCCAGTCAGGTCACAGATGCAACTGAAAGCTGGATAAAATAATATTTTGTTTTTAGTATACGATTTTACAAAGGTTTGATTGAAGCACATTCATATAATTTTACTTTGGTATATTGGTTTTGCCAAAACACCACTGACACCGCTAATGTAACCCATTTGTATTCCTCTCCCATCGTACAGTATGGAGTCCTACTTGCAAAACTTGGATATTACTGTAAACTCCTGAATGCAAGAATACCAAAACCAACAATAGATCTGAATGTAGACTAAACATTTATGATTTTCCAGTTATGTTGTGTGTGATTTATTTCACAACTGGATGCCCAATACATGCATTGAAGCTTGAAATTTTTTTTTTTCAAATATCAAAACCAGGCATTTTTCTCGGGTTAAGAAGTACTAAAAATACCGTAACTTGGCCGTCTGATGGCGCTGCAGTACGTAATCATCCTTGGTAATACATATTACCTCCAGGACAAATCCATTTGCAGACGATGGTGAAAGCAGGGTTAACCAGAACACAAAGGCTCTGCACACCTACCTTTTAGTCTCCGTCGTGCTTATCCACTCATAAGTCATAAGCTCTCAATCTCTTTCACTGATTGGCTGATGGATGTTATCATCATTCTCTGTGTTGGTGAACGTTGGGCGTCTTTATGTCATACTGATACAAACACACTGGAATGTACAACTAATTTAGGAAGTAAGCTAAACATGGGGAAAATATCATTAATAAGAACAAACAGTATTCTATGACAAGCTGCAGAAACAAAGTGAGCTTGAAATGAATTTCTGTTAGACCACTGCATTGAGCAGAGTGACTGTATCTTCAAACGCCTCCTGTTACCCAAAAAAACAGCAGAAACCAAACATCTCTGAGATATTTTTCTCTCTCTCTCTCTCTCTCTCTCTCTCTTTTTTTGTTCTTTTTTGGGTTTGGAAGTAACGCAAAGAGATTATATTGGAGCTAAACTGAGACAAATTGGACCCAATGTAATTCCCTTCCAGCTTTCCTTTTGACAGATCTTGACTTGCAGTTTAATAAAGACTAAAGCTAAGGCAACAGGAAATTAGGTATTTACTTAGACCTGGCCTAATCAACCGATCAAAGCTCAAGATCTAGCCTTTAATGGGTGGGCCATGTCATTAGCTGACTAAGAATAGGAAAATCACTGCTTTTATTAGTTGATACTTGATTGCCAAATGTTGGGAAGGAAACCTTTGCCAGATGTTGAGCTGGTACCTATAATGGCTTTAGACTTGCCAGCTTGCATCCAGGCAATAAAAAAAAAAAAAAAAAGCAAATCATTGACAAAAGCTCATAACGTTCAGTCAGAAACGCACGCTGTGGTTCTTCAGACCAGTACAGCGGCTCTGCCAAGAACAGGGAAACAATCAGTCCAGAGGCGTGTCCATAATCAGTGGTGTCTTACATAAGCCGGAACGTTGACGATGGATGTTGGGACCAGAAACATGGTATAAAGAAAAGCTTCAAGCAGAAATCGCCGGCCTGCCAAAGCAAGACTGATATAGAAAACAAAATGGAGTCACGACGAGGGCCTGGAAAATGAAATCTTGCGAAGCAGAACAGAGTTTAAAAAGCATGGACCATCTGTGAGACAGGGCAAGAGTCTCACTAGATTTGACCAGTCACCGGTGTCTAAAGCTGACCTGCCACCAAAAGTTTTCCAAATCGGGAGGCGAGAGTACATGCGCCGAGTGTTAATGCAACTCGCTTGCTTTTTAAACTAAAAATAAATAAATAAATAAATAAATCTATTCACACTTTCCAAATATCACAGGCACAGGAGAGATCCCACCTCCCTCAAGACAGCAAACATTGTTCCTATTAGCAGGAAGTCTGCAGTGTCAGGTCTAAACGACAGTCACCTCGTTGCACTGCAAAACCTCTCTGATTAACTAGAGAAACTGGGGATGTTGAAGTGTAAAAGCTGATGCTGCGCTACCTCATGGCACACGATGCCAACTTCTCTGGCTCCCCGCCAGAATAGCTGCCAGAATGCTAGAGATAATGGGGATCCTAATAAACAAGAACTACCATCTTTCAGCCTGTCTTCCTACACCCTGACAACAACAAACCCCACATTAGGACGCCGTTTGCTGATTTCAGCTCACCACTCAGTGCTACGGTCCCAATGAGTTGGACTCTGAAGCACAAAAGCAGAACTTAAGGTTTTGCTCTGCTCACCGAATACCCAGATGGCACACTGCATGAAGACAGGAGTGTAGTGACAGCCTCAGGAAACCAGATTTCAGACAGCATGTTATTACTAAAGGCTGCAGTTTAGCAGTGTGGAGGACAAGAAGGAAAACATGGAATGTGATCAGAACTGAAAAGGTGACTATTGATTTTTGAGGAAAAGAGAAAGTGCTGAGCTAATGGCACTGAAGCTTCCTCTCAATCAAAATTCCTCTTTAGTTTGTTTTTTATGACGCGTGTAACCTGACCCGGAGGTTCTCTCTGCCCCACACGCTGCGGAGACACCCATTTATTAATTGAAAGCAAATTGTAATTAGCGTACATTTAATTTGATCATGATACCTGAATGCAGAAAGCTTTATACCCAGACTCTGTTTTATATATGAAGCTCGCGTTGGCTTCTGACTACAAAAAATTCCGACCTAAAAAACAAACTGCCTCAATGTACACTGTCCTTGTACGGATGAGCAAAGAAGATTAGCTAAAAAGGAAACAAGACAATAAGATCTAGCACTTTTATCTTCGAACTAAATGTTAGTGATATTGTTTTTATGTTCCTTCACTAAGTTTACATACAGTGAGTGCCGTTGTACGCAAACCCCATACTCAGTGCTTAGCACCACCTACAGGTCTGGAGGAGCAAAAACAGCATTTTGGTTTTTTTAGCTTTGTTTTCATGTGGACACAGTTTTGTTTTTTTTTAAACTGACATGGATTTTGCATTAACTATCCTAACTTAAGGTGTAACAATACATGTAATTCACCAGATAATATATACCAGATACAGTCGGTTCTAAAGATGAGACAAAATGTTTTTTTAGTGGATAAAAATCCAGTCCTGGTGTGACTCGTTCATATATTGCCATATGTATGGTTGTCTCATTTTCAGAAATTCCTAATGAAGAAAAAAAGCATTTAATATAAGTTTATACAAATAAAAATTAATAACTTCACATATATAAATTTATTAATTTCTAATTTTTACAGATACTCTGCTCAGAATCATCAAACCGTTCAGGTTCAACTGGATTTTTTACCAGCTCTAAATGCTTAATACCAATTTTTTTATATGTCATGTGATTGCTTTTGTGTGTGATACTTTGCATTATGATTTTAATGTGACGGACATAATTGTATGGCAAACTTCTACAGGTGGACCTAAAGAAAAAGGGTCGATTTTCCCACACTAGCCAAGGCAACTCGAAGCGATTTAACAAAATGTAAATGCAGTATCAACAATAAAAAGTTTACAAAGCATAAATAAACGGTTTGGTATTCTTATGATGGCACTCCAATGTAGAAAACTATTGATCCAGCTCGATAAAAATGTGCTGTTGTGGGCACGAGACTTGGCTTCACCTTAATTTATTTCCAGGGTCCGACTGCAACCACAACCTTCAGCCGGCGCACGCACACACTCAACCCCGCTCCCAGAAAGGCACAGGTTATCTCCACTAAGAAGAAGAAGAAGAAAAAAAAACACATCCAATACTAATCAAATGAATCAGTTCAAGTGCATTTCTGCCCTCCTATTTATCAGATGGCTCTGACTGAACAGCTGCTGATGATGCTGCGCCGTGCACACCGAGGCAGAGGCTCACTTTGACACACAGCGGGCGCCCATTTCACGCCCGCCCAGTTCAGGCTCAGGGGCCGGGGGGAGGGGGTTGGGGGGGGGGGTGCTAATGAGTCTGGTTAGCATCTCAGAACTGGGCCTGCACAGGAATCGAACATCATTAATTCCACCGCGATTCATTTTGCAACCAATTCACCGATCAAAGTTCATTCCGGGAGAATGATGGTTTGACGTCAAGCCGTCGCGTCTCCGCAAACAAACGATATGGATTCCTCCCCACCTTGTCTGCACACTTGATTAAATAAAAACGAATGTCCGTGAGATTAAATACCCATCTTTTATTTTTGGATGGAACGGCTGACGGATTGTTTTGGGTTGGCTGAAACCTTTATCTGCCTTCCATACGTAAACCTTAGGTGGTCAGAACACCTAAGGTTCTGTTGGAACCTTAGGTGTCCAACCACTTACATCGTCTGTTGGACAAAATGTTTTCCCTCAAATCGGTTCAAATCAGTCCACTAATAAAGACATTAACCTTCCATCTCTCACAAGAAAGAAGGTAATAAGCACTAAGGTTGGGGTAGAGATGGAAATAAGAATGTGTACTGCATGTCTGAAAAGGTCATGGCTATCTTGCAATGAATACAACATTAGTTCAAACAGACAACAGAGCTAACAGTGACGATCCTCTCTGTTTGAATGGGATGTTATTACACAGCAGCCTTCGTGCATCAGTGAAGTTACAGATTCGGTACAGAGCCATGGAGTCATTGTATCCTCTCATGCAGCAAGGTGGGCTAGAGCCGTTCTTGCTGCTCAAGATACAAAATTTTGTTCTGAATTGAGGTTTACGACCAAGCTGACCCCTAACAAGACTCATACGGTAATTTCTCCCCTGATATCTGAAACAGTCTGGGCTTCAAGCTTTCCTTCAGACCTCTGCAACCAAAGCCACTTCCTACTGATTGTAAGTTCATTTTTGACGGTTTTCTTGGAGAGAAGTGGCTCTTTAGCTTTTCTTGGGCCACCACGTTGGAATCCCAATGCCTTCGTTGAATTGTCCTTATGAGGTCGTTCTGGGAGTTGCTGGACTCTCTAGAGCAACCAAATCGTTCTGTGCAGTTGTTGAATATCTTTCCTTTGAATTCCCGGTGAGTTAATAACTGGTCGAGTTGATGCAAATCTCAATAAAGTTCTTTCTTACATGTGAGGGCCTTTTGATGCAAAGCAATGATGACATCACAGGTTTCCCTGGAAGTAATATTGGCAGACAATACTTGAAAAAATTAACACATAAATAAAGACTGTAATCGTAGACTGTATGTCATTGCATGTTGGCTCTAAATGGGAAGATGTATTATTTCTTCCAGGGTACAAAATGTCTCTCAACTCTAAGCAATTCTGTTGTCACTCCTGTCAAATACAATTCATATTACAATTTCTTCGAGGACGTTGTTTGGAGTTTCTTGTTTCAAACAGAACCACAGCGGCCATGTAAGGGCGCCAAAGATTTGCTTAGGTTTTAGAGGAGTGGTGTGTTTTGAGTTTGAAACAACTGTGTGACTTTGGTTGCTTTTATTCATTTTCACTCCGTGTTTGTACAGAGGGCAAATGAAAGATTACAGTTGGGGCTGGATTTATGTCACATTTGTTAACACATGGTGAAAGGCTGAACTTCTTTGTTGCTACGGTGCCGAGTCCTTAACGCAGTTCTTTTCTCTTCTTTTTATTTGAAGCCTAGTCTTGAATTAATGTAATTCATCATACGGGATAGATGTTGCTGTTTTTAGAGAGAGAAGATGCCTAAAAGGATAGTCTTCCCTTTACTTTGTGAAAGTAATGGGATTTTGTGCGATAGAGGAACACAAATGGAGCACAACTGTGAAGTAGAAGAAGCATTATAGACCCGTCGCGTATTATTGTTTACGTCTGGAAATTTTGCACATTGCTGGACTATTCGCTTATACGCCATCTGTAGCGGCGCTGCTGTGGTGGAACAGTTCAGTTGACTGAGACGTAGGTGTTATGAATTTGGCGCAGATTGCCACATCAAAAGGAAAAATAGCCATTGAATAACAGCCCAAAGCCACTCAGCCTTCTTTGTTTCTTTCCATTTGTCGGCCACGTTACACACAGACCCGTTGCCGTAGCAACCGACTGACAACAACACCACTAATGTGTCAGTACTCAACACCAAAAAAGACGCAAACGTTTTTTTGTTGTTGTTTTTTAACTGAAGCGAAACACTCCGAATTCTGCAGCACATCTACATGTTAAGTCTGTCAAAGTCAAGCTAGCATAACGGAGCTACTTCCCTGTGCTGCAATATTTTTTTTCAATTCAAACTTTTTCTTGGCCTTCTCTAATTGTCGTAGTGTTGACAATTAGTAGTAAAGCACTACATTGTTATTTTACATTTTATGCATACATTTAAGATTTAGTGCATTATGTTGATACTTGCAGCTAAAACCAGTGGAGGTCAATACAGGTGCAATTTTTTGCGGGGTATGTTTATCAGCATTGCACATACATTTTTTCTCATTGTTCGGACAGTTTACTATATAATTTTCAGACGATTTGTGAAAATATTTGTGACTCTCAACCTAATTGTTGGTAGTACATTTTGTAGTATACATCGGATAACCAGAAGTCTGGAAGTTCAATCTTTTTCCCCATTCCAAAATCTTTTGTTTTCAGCTTTAGCCATCATCATCTTTTTTTCTTCTTCACAATTGCCCGGCATTTATCTTCATCCATCGTGGATGGATTGGACAGTCCTCTGCGAGACGCTTAAAATTTGAGATATTGTTTTACAACTTTACCCAACTTCCAACTTTTCTCATCTTTCTCCCTGACCTCTCTGTTGTTTTTCTCATTTTTGTTATGATTCTGGTTGCTCTCTGATGTTCTCTCACGAACTTCTGACGCCTTCACATCAACAACTGGAATCATTATATGACGCAGAAGAGGAATTTGCTTTGTACGTAGGCGACTAATGATTGCAACTAGTTAAACTGGATTTCATTTTGGGCTATCAGTGTAAGAAATACTGCATTGAAATTCAGTATTTTAACATAAATTCATGTTAAAATACAATAGATTATATGTTTTTAAATGTGGCACATTCTTTTTACCATGACTCATATCACAGTTGATCGTCATCATAAAAAAATGGCGTAAGGCATTTTTTGCCAAAAGATGATTTAAACAAAAATAAATAAATAAAATTAAGACCTTTATTGACAAAATCTCAGTTATGTCTTTCCCTTATTCTTGTATCTGTTGATAGGCAGTGTGATACAGCTGGTTATTAGGTAACTAAACTTACAGAGAAGATGCTACTAAACCTTTGTCAAAGGACCGCTTCACCAGTTAACCTCCATTCTTTTGGACTGAAAAGTAAAATCGAAGCATGCACATAATCAATATGCAAACTCCCCACATGCAGACTCCAGCTGAGAGTTAAATCAGAAAACCTATAGCTGTGAGGCAAAGGTGCTAACAAACACGGCAACCCTGCAGCAACTTGAAAGCCAGAAAAACAACAAAGCAAAAATATGTTTTTCAAAACTCTTCCCAGGTGTGTGGTGTTGTTTCTGGCACAAAACCAATACGAGCGAGTCCAAATGCTGAAGGTAAACAACAGGTGAAAGCGAACACGAAGACTGAAGTTTCATAAGTGTGCAGCCTAATAGGAAGGTGAACTCGTGACAGAAAAGTTTGGAACGCCACCACCTTGCAAACCTCCAAACGTGAGCGTTCTCACTCACAGAAACGAACTTCTCTGACAGTTTCACACATTAAATTTGGACTATTTGCCTGACTGGGAAAAGATAAATTCAATTGGTGCTCTGTGCAGCTTTCACACAATTTTAGGCATCACCATAAAGTAGGAAGCATTCACAGAAAACTTCCTTAACAGTTTACGTAGTATAGCTAAAGATTATGTCCAGATCTGAAATGTGTTAATGATGGTATATAAAAAAAACATTTGTATTTTATTCTTATTATGTGACCAATCCATGCAAACTAGTGCTTAATTGTGAAGCAGAAGAAGAATGATACATAATACATAAAAATCTGAAGTATATGTTAATAAAATACACCCTGTGTAATCAGTAGCTTTCATCTAATTAGTAAACATATTCCACCTTATGTTATTCAAACTGCATATAAATCCATCCGCTCTGCGAAGGCCTTGGAGATTTGTTAGAGAACGTTGGGGAACGTACATCATCAAGAGGATGCTGTGGAGAAGTTTAAAGCAGGGTTAGGTTACAAAATAATAACCTAAGATTCGGATGTCTCACGGAAAACTGTCCAGTTTCAAAATGGAGCTTAGTTGGCACAACTGCAAACCGACACAAAGAGGGTAAACGCTGCAAGACATGCTGTTTAGATGTTTTTATTAAAGAGAAATAGGCAACACCCCCAAACGCTCGGCTTTATTAGCAACACTTCAGTTCCAGAAATTACTGAAGCAGGGTGACTAAGTACAAATCCACAAACACTTAGTAAAGAGTATTGAGAACCTTGGATGATTTTTTTTCTTCTTCACAGTTTCACCCTACTTTGGTGTTGGTCTGTCACATTAAATACCAACACAATTATGATTGCGATTTCACAAAATAAGTAGTTCAATGGGTTTGAATACTCTTGTGAGGCGCTGCAGATTGCAAGATAAGCGATAACTGAAACCTGCATGTGATAACGTATCCGAATGCCTGATGTGAACAGACACATTCAGAACAGATATTATCAGGCGCATTAATTGCAGGTGTGAAGAAAGCCTTGGAGATAATCCCGTCACTGTAAGACATTCTCCTGACGTCTGAAGTATGTGAGGAAAACTTCCTCCATCCTCCCCAACCCGCTCTGTTGTTGGGGAGGATTTGGGGAGGATAGAATTTGCATCGTTCGAATTTGTGCAAGCGACGCAAATTTGGCGTAAACAGCTTCGGAATAACCTGCTTCCTGAAAGGAAGGGGGGCGGGGGGAGTCTGGGTCGTACAAACATTGGATTCAGAGTAAATCTCTAAGCATTTGGTAAATAACATGTTGCACATGTTCATCTGCTGCCAGCGAATGACTGTGTTAAGAGATTGCACTTGACTCTCAATCGTCCTCCCGGTTCTGCTGGCGTGTTGCGGCCCTTGCAGAGACATCAGATCAGAAAGGAAAGGCACATTCCTATTTTAATGTCGAGTCATAGCACCACCGGTGGTGTCGCAAGCTTCACGCTGCACATTTAAATTTGACTGTTTAACAGTAGAAACCCAATCAGGCTAATCACTCTACTGTCCCATTGCCAAAATGGAGTTGGAGAAAGCAGCGATTACCCACCTAATGAAATGACTTTGAATAAATTTTATAGCACCCTTATTAGGCCACTTTTAAAAGCCATAAAACTATGACAATACATCAGCCCTTCACACTTAACTGGCCGTGGAAACAGTCAAACAACAAGACAAAACCACATCCATGGAAAAGTCTGCAAGGACGGGGGAAGGAGAACTATTAACACTTCTAACAAGCGAAGTGGCCATGTTTTATTTAACAGAGAGGGCAAAGGCTGGGATTGGTTTGCTGTGCTTTGAGTCCACATGTAACCAGATATCTGAGAAAACACATTTTTATGCGTTTTAGCCTCTCATCCACACAAAATATCTCCATTGTAGAAACGATTTACAAAAACGCCAACCAGGGAGGAGGTTTGGAGAGCACTGCGGACTTGTATTTCGTGTCAGCGTGGAAAACAGTGATTTCGGGTTGTGTGCATTGCAGTCTGTAATATATTTACATACTTGCTTTGACATGACTCAAAATCGACATTTTCCAGTTTTAATCTTTTGTTATAATAACCAATATATTGGTCCACACAAACAACCTTCCTGGCACCATGTTTAAATCCCAACGGGAAATTGTTATTGTTTTGGAGCGATCTGATTGGCTGACAGGTTTTAGCTTTGCACCACACTGACCCTTTTGGGTTTGACGTGTTTAAAACAACGCTCAGGGACATGTTAGTGAAACCGATCCCACGTATACATGTTTTTAAACAATGAGGAAGAGAAATTTGTTCTTATAAAAGTTATTCACTTTATTCCCTGTTCTTTTTTTATTTTAAATGCCCCATCCATCCATCCATCCATCCATCCACTTGTGCATCACTCCCTCTATCTGTCCGTATACTAGTCTCTCATCCATCTATTGATGTTTGTCCAACTATCCATCCTTTACATCTACAGATGTTAAAGTCACAGATTTGTCCAACCATCCTTCATTTTCCTTTCTGTTTGACTGTACATTCTTAGGCTTGTCACAACAATCAATAAGTAAATGAATCGCATGAGAAAATAAAACGAATTTAATAATTTCCATTGGCATGGTTTATTGGTTTTCTCTTTTTCTACCAAAAACTGCATGATAAAAGTCTTCAGTTTGGTGCATAAAAGTGTCAGTGCTTTCTGTAGCGATAAAACAAACAGGAGTAATGAATAAATAAACTGATCAAGCAGTCACAGATTCACAGGCGCAACAATAAAATTTACAATAGACATTAACATCACTTCACACGTTCTCTTCAAAGATTTAAAAAATTAGCAGCAGCTGTGCAGCAGAAATTAGCCCACCCCGCTCATTGAACGGCGTACAATGGCTGCATTTGTTTGCCTGCAGCCCTCCTTGGTCCACGCATTCTCTGAGTGCACCGATGTGCATGTCCTGCCGCCTGTCTGAGATGACAGGGATGGCACGGCGCCCGAAGACCCAGCGCCGCATTCCAATGGCCATTAATTGAGTACCTGCCCGTCATCTCCTGCCTGATTGATGGCATAATTAGAGACGGGGCCGTTTGATGGAGATGCCTGGCAAACCCTTCTGTCTGTTGGCCTTTGTGTGAACGTGAGGCCCAGATCCCCGGAGCTTTGGTCTTTTGCTAACCTCGCCTCATAAGAGGGCAACAGCCTACCTTAGTGTGTGTGTGCGTGTGTGTGTGTGTTCACCGGTCCTTCTCTCTCTTTAACAATGAGCACAGCTTCAAGCTCTGGGAAGCTGATTAAATTAAAGTGCCTCACAGGCAATCATCCCAAGGTCAAAGAGATGCTGCGCAAACTGCTTTTGGCATCAACGCTCCTCGGGGCACCGCGGCGCTTATCAGCTGCTGCGTGTGGTTTTCGGCCCCCCGGCCGTGGATGAGCGGTCGTGGAACGCGGAAAATTGAATTGTCACTGTTGATTTTGCTTCTTGCATATCGGAGAGAAAAGAGACTTTCATCAGCGGCACAATATGAGGTCCGCGGCTTCCAGACATCCAAAACAAAGCGAGGGATTGCTGCCTTTTTGTCTCTGTCAGCGAGATTCAGTGAGATTCATTTCTCCAGATGAGTGGTAACTCATTTGATTACCACGTCAGTCCACAGATATTCCTCAAAAGCACTTTGACTCTATCTGTAGGGTCTAGGACTTTTGCACAGCTCCTAATCCCCCGTCTTTGTGCTTTAATGAATACAGATGTATCCATGCAGGTCATTAAACACTTAACGGTTTAATGAGTGCTTAAACATCGGAAACAAATACTGTATGACTCAGTCTCTGGGTTTTCCAGGAGTTTTGAAGCAAAATTTTTCTTTTTCTGTTCAGGTAGAATTAGAAACACAGAGGCAGCATTCAGCTTCTATGCACCACAAATCTGGAACCATCTTCCAGAAAACTGCAAAACAGAACAGAAAACAAAGCAGAAACGGTGAGGTCCTTTAAATCAAGACTAAAACCTCCACCTGCTGAGAGCTGCTTTTAAACCACATCTTTTCAAATGGGGTTTTCTTTATAACTTGCTGCTGAAATGTGCAATGCAGATAAACTTGATTGATAAAATTTGAGTTTCCTAAATAGCGATAAAGATTGTTTTGTAGAGTCTCTTTAAACTTGCTGTAATTCATAAGCTCATTTCCATCTCCAATGTATTTGGCAGAATTGCCTTTTTTAATCGATGTGGATTCCAGTCCACAACAATTTACACCCAGAAATTTCATGCATGCGCACAACGCTGGGGGGCACAAAGACAGTTGTTATCCATAATGACGCCACAGCAATAATTCAATTCCGTTAACAAAGTAAAACCTGGAGATGTGTTATTAGTTTAGTGCAGAGCGCTACAGTAAAGGCAAAATAACGCAGATGTTTTAGTTTTGAAACATCTTCTCTACTGATGACCTGTCAGCGTTGGTGTGTGGGTCGCCTTTTTCTGTAACTGAAACAAAATGCACCAAATTCCACAGTACACCGACCTTTAAGGTTGTCAAAGTCAAGCTAGCATAACTCACCTATTTCCATATCCATCATTATTTTTACTTTTTCAGTTAAATCTTTTTCCTGACCTTATCTAATTGTCATAATGTTGACAACTGGTAGCAAAGCATTTTTTTTCTTTTACATATCAGGCGTATATTTAAGACTTGGCACGTTAAGACAATAGGGGTGCGCTGATTGAGGTTTCTGGCCAATTACCGATCTTTAAAAAGCCTGAACTCCCAATTCCATTTTATTTTTTTTTGCCTGAAATGTTGCTAAATATAGGAAGAAAGTCACTGAGTTGGGAACAGTGGGCTCACTGGTAACTGCAAACATGCAGACATGACCTGGTCTGTCAGCCAAACCTCTCATTGCAGAGCAGAAGTGGTTGATTTTTAGACTTTTGCCGAGGTAGATGACATCTGTGGGTGAGGTTGACTTTATATAAGCATTGGCCAATCACCAATCTCCCAAACTTAATGAAACTGGCACATAAAATATTCCATCCCAAGTCGACAACTTGGCATCCAAAACTAATGGTAGTCGTCATCGGTGAAAAGTTTTTTGCCCTCCAGCAGAGAGTTGGGGGGCGTGAACGATGTCACATTGCGATGTGTCCATAAAGCAGGTGGTGCTACCTGCTTGGCATTTCTGCCTAGTGCATGCCCAAAGGTGCCGATATGCAGGCTTCAGGGTCATCAGCCCGCCTTTATGAATGTTTCCTGGAATATTTTAAGGTGGAGCAAAGGACATCTAACCCAACGTAACTATGTTCAAATTTGAAATAGGACAAAACCCTGATGTGCAATTTATTCCACCCTGTGAATTGGGATAACTGTCATTACCAACACAGGCTAAAACCAATCGATTTATGTGCATTTCACACTTTTAAACACTGCGGCAACTTGTCCAGTATAAGAGGTTGTGCATCAATACACCCCAAATGTGAACGATTAAACAATGTACGAAATATCAGAACCAGCTATCCCGACTGTCAAGGCTAGAAACCTCTGATCTCCCCACTTGGAAAACTGATTTCAAGGGACCTTTTCGCTTTTCCAACTACAAACATCTTTACATCGCATCCTTCAGCTCACTAACAGATGACGGCGATCCAGTCAGCAGCTGTTTCTGCTCCTCCGTGGAGGTCTGCGGCTAATGACTCACCGTTTGAGTGCCTCCAAATCCCGTGGAGAGATTCTGAACCACGGGCCAAGTTTTGCGAGTCCGTCAGATGCGTGAACACCAGCGGCGTCGGCGGCATATGCTTAATTGGCAGTTTGAGCCTCTGCTCTGCTGTCTGCGTTCCAGATCATTAACATGCATCATGCACGCCGGACCATGGGCTCACAAGAACCATTCCCGTCCGCCGCGACGCCTAAGCAACTTTTGCGGGCGCGCCCCCCCCCCCAGCAGTTGTGGGGACAAGGGAGGCCTCTGCTTTCCGTCACGTGCAAATTCCTCTTCGGTTTTGCGATGTGAACTGTCGCCGCCTCTCAAAATTGATCTCTCTTCGCAGCGCTTTCTTGTGGGATCCCACTGGAGCGGCGGCTGGTTTTTGTCTCGTAGAGGGAGGAAAGTCGAGGGTGGGACAGCGAATGTTGTTAGCAGCTTGTTGAACATTTCTGCTCACTTGAGGAACACTCACACCCTTCTGCTGGTCTGTGATTCACAACAACCGTCAAATCTAATGCAAATGGTGAAAGTCTTTTATGTTTGGAATAGAGAGGAAAATCCTATAATGTCTCACCGGTCCTTGTTCTGAGTGAATATGTGAGGCTTTAATGAGCTACTAGCTTAGACTGAGACGTCTTTGTTTTAGACCGTAAAGGACCATTTACTGCAGGAATACGTTGCTCAAGAATGAGTAATAATTCAAAATTTCCCTCTAAGAAGAAGAAAAAATGTCTCTTTTTTTTTTCTCACGAAGCTGTTTGAAACTGAAGCTGCTGTACTTATTAGATGCAACCAAATTCCAAAAATAGTCTTGCTTCCAGTCATGCTTGCAATTTTTTATTTTTTTTTTCCCAGCTTCCTGCTTGAGCTTTGATTTAGACTTTGCCGACGCTTCACTTTCCAAAACAATTCCTGTATTTGTTGGTTCTTAAAAAAAGCTCCTAGTAACAGCGTGATTACTGGAAATTACTAGGAGTGTAAATATACACAGAACCCAGGTTTTAAAGTCACTGTTCGCTGTGCTTTGATCAAGAGAAGCAGATTTTTATTTTTTCAAACTTTGACCCTGCTTTTGTTTTAGAACTTCAGAGAGCGACTATTTTAGAGCTGACTGAGAATTGGCTCGAATATTTTAAATCAATAAAGCATAATCGGGAAAAGATGATGTCCGCCTGAGAACGGACTAAGTTGTGAGTAAGAATTATTTGAATGTTTTAGTTATATTTTGTAGTTTGGGCAACTTTTCTCTGTGTACACTTGTGCTTTTTGTGCAAATAGTTCTGCAGGTAGAAACATTCTGCATGGGTTCTGTTTTAAAACATGTCGAACTGTAAGGTCTGTACTGGTCGTTTTCTTTTCTTTTTTTTTCGGGCGGTGCATATGTAAAATATACAAAAGAAAATGCACCCTGAAAAGCTGAAATACCCATGTGCAGAGCTACCTAACATGCTACTGGCTAGCGTTTGCAAAACAGCCAGTCCAGGAGCAACACTCAATGTTTTTAGGCATTGATTAGCTGCAGCCCAAAGAGCCACGATAAGGAAGACTGTAGATATCAGGTTTTATGGACGGTTTTCACTGTACGCCTTAATGCATATCTGGTGTTTGAACTATTAAAATAGGAAGTTAAAACCATTTTTACAGGAGGTCTTAAGTATTGTGGTATTTAGGTATTTGCAGGATTCGTGGATCACCGTAAACCCCCAGGAATTACTTCAACACAAAAACTATTTTGCAGCTATTCTAGATTGTGACGTTTTTAGTCCTGACCCTTCCAAAAAAAAAAAAAGCAAAAAAGGTGTGAATTGGTCACATCATGGAGGTATTGTGAGGTATTATCTGCATGATGCTTTAGCATTACTTGAAAAAAAAAAAATCTAAATTTCTATAGCATAGTTTTTGTTAAATGAACTTTTAGATTTTTAAATTAAAGGCACACGTCTGACGCCACTATTGCAGTTAAATCCCAGTTATGTTGCTCTGAAGAACATCATCCTAATTAGTCAAGACATTTCCAATCGTAATGTCTAATTGAAAAAAGTGCAATCAGTGGCTGTTGTTGTATTTTATGTTTCTCATGAGTCATTATTGGATTGAAGAACTGATTCACACCAACGCTGCTAACAACAAATACCAGCAAATTCCTATGTCTGGTTATGGTGGCGCAAAAACATAAATAAATAAACTTGATCATTTCTCATAAATAATAGCCAAACAATGTTTTTATGTTCCCTTTAATAGCTTTTAATAAAATGAACTAAGTAAAAAGTCTTTCCAAGTTTTTTTGTTTTTTTTGCTTTTTGTATTTTTAAATTCTTGCCAGAAATGAACTCGGGAGTTGAGTGAGACCATAAATAAGTGAACATCAAAAGCCACTTCCCAGCGTTACATCAGCTGCAGATGTTTGCCAGACAAAAAAAAAAAAAAAAAATCTCTGCAGTCTTTCTGTCATAAATGAGAAAACGCTTCGCTTCTCAAAAGCTTTCTCCCTATCTGGGCCGGCTCCGCCGCAGCACAACAGCCTTTGCTTTCTCCGCAAGAGCGGCTTTTATGACTGCGGTCCAGAGGACGCGACGGCGAACGGGGAAGCTCACGATTGAGGGGAAACTCGGCGTCTCGCGTTCCAATCGCAGCCTTCCGCCGAAACATCAGAGGAACAACGGCAGGATAGTGGGAAAGTGGCACACTCTGAAAAGTTGGACGCTTGATCCTGACTTGCACAAAGCCGAGGAAAACTAGAAATTTTGGAGATGGAAAAAAAACAAACAAACAAAAAAAGAAAGCACATCATTGCAAGTTTTATGAGTGTGAACGCTTTAACTTTTATATACAGGAAAATTGACCCGAATCCTAAATACTTCAGTTTCCACTTAGGATGCGTCTAAATTTGTCTGTGCTTCTGGACCGTGAAGTCCAGAAGTAAATGGCTATAAAGTTGGATGTTGTATCCGTCTGATTTATTACTCCTACCTCGGCATATGACCTGTGACCCAGGAAGCTAGCAGGAAGCTAAAGTGAGAAGCGAATCGACAGCAGTTGCATAGGAAAGCAACGACCAGACCAGCATATGTTGAACTGTCTTAAGATGCCCTTAATGATCCAACTGGCCATCTCAAGTACAGTTTGACGTTTTATAAGATCAGTAATGCAGAACGGGGTCGGACTCACCATACTGTTTGCAGAGGCTGGAATGGTGCGAACGCTCGTTCTCCGTTTACAATAAGTTGGTGCTATTTTGAATTAATTTGATGTCCTTGCAAGGTAAGGTAATTTTATTTATATAGCACATTTTCAAAGTGCTTTACATGGATTAGAATAAAACAGCAAACCAAAGGAAAGAGCAAGAAAAAAAAAAAAGTATAAAACTATGTATTAGTTTCCTATGTTTAAGAATAAGAAGTCTGGAATTGTACTAGCTAATCATGGTAGATCATGATTAGATCTCTCTCAACATTTTTGGTCATATCCTGTCTTTTTACCTCATGAGGGAGAAACATCGCTCAAGTATTACATCAGTTTATTGCCCCCTTTTTTTCTTCTTTTTTAATGAAAGCCATCACAACCTCAAGGATTAACTCTACCAATGATTTATGGGGACTTCCTGTGTGCTTGAACCGAAGGTATTTCGTCTCTCCTCCATAGCCGTTGTACAGGTCAGATTGATTGAGGCGAGTCCTGAGGCTCTTAGACGCTTCGAGTTCGCTGCAGGCCTTGAAAGTCTTTAAATGCGCCCACTTAATTTAGTCTTATCAAGGCTCTTCATAACTCATGTTAAGATGAGTTGACCTTTAATATTCAAGTCACTGCCTCTGTAATAAATACATCCCCGTAAGACATATTTTGGACCTTGGACCTAAAAAAGAAAAAAAAATTCTAAGAGGGTTAATATGTTCGTTGATGGAACATTTAAAACAGAACAAAATGTGAACTGAACTAATTTTTTTCTTCTTCTTCTAAGAAATCTGTACTTTTCTGGAAGTTGTTTTAAAGTACACCGCCTCGAGTCCAACTCTCCCGGGTCTCCCGAGAACGGTAAATCTCTCTGGATGGACCTCGCAAACACCGAGCACCTCCCCCACCCGAACGTCCGTTAAGCTGCGAGCCCTGCCGCCGCCACCTTCACTGTTAATCACCGTCTCCACGGGTTACGGCCCCTACCAGACGGCAGGTCCTTCTCAAGGTTGCAGCTGCGCCGTCCCACCTGGACGGGCGACTCCTGCGACCCGCAGGCCTGGCATATGGAGGCGTCGCCACGCTCCGCGAGCTCCCGGAGCCTTAATCTGGTCAGCGACTCGGGAATTTGCTCGAAGTTTCCTTGGCAGGTGGCGCTTTAATTATTGACATAGTCGGGTTCACATTTAGTTTAGCCACCGGTGACTTTTACATCAGCAGGAACTGGGAGTCAGAAGTCCCCATGTGCAGCACATTTGAAGCTATTTTGAGCTTTTCTTCATCTTGTGCATGCAAAAAAAATAGAAAAAAAAATATATATATATATATTTTTTTTTCCCTCTCTCTCTCTCTCTCTCTCTCTCTCCATTAAATCTCTCGCCCAGTTTAGCCCTAGACAAAGTTTAGACGTATATTTTCAAAAATCCTTGGCTGGCGAAGGCACCGCGCCTTTAAATCAAGGAAACCAAACGACGAGAAAGCATTGTTTATGTCCGAGCCAATTATTCCTCTGTACTCCTGTCTCCGGAGACGTCACCTTTCCTATGATAAAAGGCTTTCCAAGGCGCCGAACACTGCAGCGTATGCCGAATGGAGAAATCACCTATTAGAGAAGAAGTTTTCTTCAGTGCAACTTCTGTAAAAACACCACAAAAAAAAAAAAACGTTTTTTTTTTTTTTGTTGTTATAATGAGAAGAAAAATGTGTCGAGACCTATAGGCTGTCAGTTGGCAGAAGCAGAAAAATGTTGGGAAAACTTTTATCACTTAACAGTCAGCTTCACTCACTTTTTACTTATGGTAGCAGATAATCAGTATTACGCCGTAATCACACTGAAGTGTTACATAAATGCAACACTTTCTGCGTTACATTTTCGAACGGCGTTCAAAGTGGTCCTGAACCGTTCACGTTGTCGTTGTAGATTTAGATTTAAACCTAAATCTAGATTGAAATCGAGCAGGTAACGCTCGACCTGCAGGATCAGGAGGATTAACTGGAGTTGGAGGAAAAGATATAAAGAGACACTTTGGACCAAAAATGGAGTCGTTTATAGACCTGGTTAAGTGGGAGGTGCCACCGTGAGAAGTTCTCTTAGTAGCAGAGTAGCAACTATTTTATTTTATTTTATTTTATTTTAACGTGTCTCCGAACTGTTACGTGTTAAACTGAGGCCCAATGGATTTACTTTCAGAATTTTCACCACTTGATGTGCAGCCGTGAAAAAAAAATTCAAAGACCACTTAAAATGATCAGTTTTTGCTGATTTCACTCTTTACATGTATATTTTTGAGTAAAACGAATATTGTTTTTTTTTTTTTTTTATTCTATGAAATACTGATAACATGTCTCCAAAATTCCAAGCAAAAATTTTGTATTTATTTGCAAAAAAATGAGAAATGGTAAAAAATAACTGAGTAGTGCAAAGTTAACAAGTTCATATTCATTTAGAAACAAAACTAATGTTTGAATTCAGGAAGAGATCGGAAATCAATAGCTGGTGGAATAACCAGCAGGATTTCAATGGGGCTCTTATTTTTTTCCACACCTGTACATATGTGACTTCAACTAGATGTTGCTTTCACGTTAATTTCAAATGTAATGAGAAAAAAGAGAGAGAGAGAGGGAGAGAGACAAAGGTGGCGAAAAGGTTTAAAGGGAACGAAGGAGTTTAGGAGTGGAGGCGAGAAAGACGCAGACACAAGTTAACGTCTGCCTGTAAACCAGCTTGAAGCAAAAACCCCACAAACAGAGGAACCACATTGATAAACATGTACATGTATAATAATTGTAACACCACCTGAAAACACGGTCCAAGTTAATTCAAGATGAACGGAGTACCGACCGTAGCCCAACTGACCTGAATCGAAACAATAAACACGTTTCTTTTTACGTGTGCGTGCATTTGTAACTTCTTGGGGGGGTTTCTTGGCATTTCACTCGCTCAATTCAACATATATTCCACAATAAAACTTATAAAATCCTTCAATACAGTTTATTACATCATAAAAAGCTGGTAGTGTAGACCTTTTCCACCCACTGCAGGTGAGCGCAAAAACTCGCAAACAAATAATCTGTCGGAGCCTCAGGGAAACCGAACCGACGAATCTGACCGTGGGAAACTTCCCAGAGTCTGAACTGGTTGCACGGCTCTGTTTGTGGGTTGCATCACGCCCCCAGATGGTGACCGGTGCTTTTATTTTGTCAGGGCCCGTAAACTCCTCCTGAGCCTAAGAGGCTTTGAGATAGCCACACAGCGGCGTTCAGCCCGGTTAACCCCGCTGTAGTTTTACTGAGTGGACTTCACAGACTACTGCATTACAACCAGACTCTGTGCAGTGAGTATGCAATTTAAAAATATTGCTGTTGTTCAGGAAAAGCAGATTATTTTTGATTTTTGATTGCGTGCCAGCCTCATTGTAATCTTTACCGAGAACCGAGAAGATAATTTCATTTACAAAAATTAATAGCACCCGGCCGGATGACTACTGAAGGTACTTTTCTCAGAGTTCAATGCTTCACGGCATCCAGACGAAGTCAATACAGTGTTTTATCTCACATCACATTTTGATAAATGAAAAGAGGATAAAAAGTTGGTTTTGAAGGTTTTTAATCTTTGATATGACATTAAAACTGTTGAAAACAAGTGAACTTTGTAAGAACTGAACACTTGAAGAGGTCTTCAACCACTTCCAAGGGGATACAGGGACTTCCTGTGCAGTACACGTGTTCTTCATATACCTGGCCTATCCTATGGTAAAAACCAGCTGTCCCACAGACTGTACTGCAAGCGAGATTGTTTTTTTAAGCAATATTGCACGGGAAGGCAGCAACCAGGCTAACAGAACGATGAAAAGTGTTCAAGACGGGCTCAATTTATCAAAACTACATTTAAAGTTTCTCAAAACCAAAAGTGTGTCATGGTCTGATGAAAGTAGAATTCTTCAAAAAATTATTATTGTGACAACAGTGTGTCTTCACATAAAGGCTTCTTCACATTTGCTATAACGCAAACCACAATATGAGATCCTTCCAAAAAGAAAAAAAAAGAAAAAAAAAAAGATACATTTAAGAATTGTTACTATAAGTTTTTCATTAAAAAATGGGATTTTTCATTGATTTGCCTAATTTTACTGTATGTTTGTCATCTACTTGTGGGGAAACAGCAGATCTCGTGACGTTCATCCTAAGTGCTGTGAAGAAACGTGAAGCTTCACCTGCATTTGTTCTCTGATTAAAAGACGACCGAAGACGATGAAAGAGAGAAACGTGTGAAGCGTAAACGGACCGTCTCCAAGTTCATTTCCCCAGATGTTAACGGTTGTAATACCTGGTTTAAGCCTCCTTTAAACTGCATCTCTTAATTACATTTTCTCCATATTGAGGCTGATTAGAAGTTGTTTAAATGTGGATCACAAAGCGAAGCCGTTAAAGGAGCTTTTAGCAAGCAGGAAACCGAAAACTCTTTCTGGCACAAACGGAAGAAAGCCGACTTCCACCTGTTCAAAAAAGAACATAGAGAGGAGATTCCCACTTCGTTCGCCATCGCCATATGGACGGTGGCGGCCCGTTTCCTTTTAAAATGACAGTAAACAATCAAACTGTGCTGGGAAGAGACTTTTTCAGTAATAATAATGAACGGGCTGAATTTGCCCAGTACAGAAATAATTAAATTGTACAACTGGCCAAACTCAATAATGAGTTTGAAGTACGGCTTGTCTGTTCGAGGTAGAGAGAAAATGACATACTTAGCAGAAAAGTACACTGCTCTACCAAGGGGTCTTCAGAACGCTCGGTGAACGGCTTGGAGGAGCAGTTTGCTGAGTCTTCTCCTTTTGCAAAAGCTTTTATAAAATTCACTTACGTTGTCTGTTTGTTCTTTTATGCAGATTCATAAATACCTATCAATTGCACTTAAAAAAACCAAAGCATTATACTTGATTTTAGTCAGTGCTTGACAAATGAAGTAGCGTAGAGTTTTTATCAGGCTCTATGTAGCATTTGTTTTTCTTCTCGTCACTTGCAAATAGTTTAGAAATATGTGCTTCTTTGAAACTTCGTATACAAGTAAAAATTAATACAGAGGGTAGATGTTAAGAAGGTAGATTTATTGCACAACAGCTTATTAGCTGCCAACATTAGCATTCAGATAAGGCTTTTAGCGCCACATCATCGTGAAAAACAACGAATGATGCTTTTGAAAGTCATGTGATCAAGATAGTAGTAACAAAAAACAAGAAAAAAAACTATCATAGGACAAAATACCTTCCAATCACAGTTTGCAGAAAATAGAAATGGTTTAATGGTTTTGCTTAAAACTTTTGAATTGTGAAAACTAAACTCAGTAGCACTTATAGTTACTTTAAATGGAGAAGGTAGAATCTTATTTTTAAAAATATAAAACATCTTTAACATGCAATAAAAAAGGATACTTTCTAGTTGGTTTTTTTTCTTCAGATTTTTACTAATTCAATGTGGAAGGATTTAGTTTTGTAACCGTTCACATATGCGGCGTAACAAACCCCACAACTGCTAATTTAGGTTTAATGCAATCTTTTTATCTTACTGTGTTGCTTCTCTAAGTTTACATTTTGTGGTTAAAATCTGGTTTCGTGGCCAAACCAGATTTTAACCTGAAAATCTGTGGAGGAGACTAAAGATTGTGGTGACGACAAAAAGCTTTCCAACATCAACCAGGAATTACAAGAAGGGTTTGTTTTATACAAAAGAAAGATCTAAATAATTTTATCAACTTTTCTTTTATTAAAAAGAGGTTTTTTCTTTCCATCCTAGAATTTCAAATGTAAACATTCAATGTGTAGGAAAGGTTTTGTGCTTCACTGTCCATGAATGTTCAACATATAAATCCAGACATTTATTTAAAGTGTCATATTTGACTTTTTTTGTTAAGATGTTTATTTATGAGCGTACTATTATCCACATATTTTAACCACATGTCCTCGCACTAAATGTGGAGTAATCAAACGTGATATTTCTGCTAGGTTGGCACGTCTCAGCCGACATTTTTAAAAAGATTTTTGACAATAATGCGAGCTGCGATGCATGAAAATGAAACACTTATATTGTACATCTGACGGTTTGTTTTTCTGCCTAAACATGTCGGCGCTTTTCGTAGCGTTTAACATTTTATCCAGACCATTCCTTCCTTGGAATGGTCCTTGGACGCCTTCCGGCGGCGTCCGAAGCCATTACTGTACTTTGGGTCAAAAACGCTGCTAAATCCTAAAGCAGTGGGGGTTTTTCTCCCTTAGAAAACAAAGATTTCCACATCACAAAGAACCCATAGTGGAACTTTATGACATTAGCTCTGCTAAAGCTGGGAGCATAAGTTTAGCTAAAAAAAAAAATAGATGAAAAAAATTGACGAGGGCATAACTTTTATATAAGTGGACAGCGCAGGAGGAGGGAAGAACAACAAGGTGGCCGATGCCAGCGCCAGAAGCCACAGTTCATTTCACCCGGTTAGCCTCTCCATAAAACCTTCACTTCTGTAATAACAAATCACGTTTTGGGGGCTTTTAAGGACTATAGAAACTTCCCACTCCAAACACCAGGGTGACACACCCTTTCGTGTTCCAGCTGCGGTTAATTGTCAGAGTGAATTAGGACCGGGCTAATGTGGGTTTCCAAACTGGGATGGAGGCTCCGGAGTTTAGGGGAAACGGTTCACTCTGGGATTAAACCAGTGCCATACGAGTCAAAGCCTGGATTTCCCCCCTGGCTCGCTGCGGCGGCTGCGCTACGCCGTACAGCGGGACGCGGATGGCTGGGCTCGGTCGGGGCAGAGCCAGAAATCTTTGACCCAGAATTACGACTGTCTGACCCAGAATAAATTTAGCCAGCTTCTGTGTAAAACCAAGAATGCTGGGTGACTTCACGAGGAAAAAAAAGAAGAAGAAGAAGAAAAAAGTGTTCGTTTAAATCCAATGGCTCTTTTTATTTCTCAAAAAGCTTCACTTAAGTATTTACAGTTTGTGCAAAAACATTTAAAGGTTTCAAGGACTTTACATTGTAAGTTCAACCTCAAGGCACATACATGGAACAACATCAATATTTCATCATGAGAACAAAAAAAAAAAAAAAAAAAAATTACTTTGGTTCCTAAAAATGTCTCGGTGTGGATGGCTAACGTAACACTGCCGCGTCTAAATGAGAAGCCGGATATCCGAACGAAGCCATTTCCATGCACTGCAAAAAAACAAATCTTTTTTTTTTTTTTTTTTTTTTTCAGCCTGCGTCCTACAAACCACATGAAGCGTTCTGCGGACGCTCGCTCACACTGCAGCTCGACCACCTCCGGGGATTTCCTTAAGCAGATAGACGGAGAGGATAAAAAAAAAAAAAGGCCAGTCCAAAACCTGGTGTGATAGCAAAATGAAAGGCTATGAAGCTAAATACAGAACATGCAAAAAAAAAAACTAAAGAATGTCACTGACTAATAGTTTGAGGACAGATTTTGTCGATATGAAGAAAAGATGACATGAATCCAGAGTCTGAATCAGAAAAATAAAATAAAAAAATAAAAAATGTGAACAGTCTGTCCATGTCGAATTTCCACTGAAACAGTAATTAGGAACAAAATTATTAAGAGGCTTTAATTAATGTTCAATTTAAAATACTGTTTTTTTTTTCTGTGACTAAAATATGATGGAAATGATTTTCTTCCCCCCACAATGTAAAAACAATTGGTACAAAAGCTCACATGTGTCTTAATGTTTGGATTTTCTCTTTGGAAATAATGACAAACTTAAAAAACAAACAACTGTTTTTGTTTGCATTGTTAAATGTAGAATATTAAATTGAAATGCAAACGGTCACTCTTTGTTGGGTCCAAGAAGGATAAGAATACATATTTCTTAAATATATAAAATAATAAAAAATTGACCGGTAAAGGGAAACAAAAAATATCTGAAGTTGCAGTAGTAAATGCTTCAGAGGGTTGGGTTTTTTTGTTAGATCTATTATTGTCGTTCTCCAAACTGTAGAGGTTTTCACTTTGCACGATTTTGTTCGTTCATTATTTGCGGTGAAAAATATTTGTGATATCACCTTTGACACGGTGCCTCCTAAGGTCACAAGCACCAATATGAAAAAAATTTAATAAGAATTGTTTGCTTTTTGAATGTTTGATCAATTCAACCAAAAATATTTTGTTTGTGGAATTTACACTCGTTTTATTTTCTATCTGAGGGTCAATCTGGTTTGCTAAGAGGACAACCAGCATACTTAATTTGAAGCACTCATAAATTTGTTAAAGTAAGCTAAGTTCAAATTTGTACTCATCCATTTTTGACCCCAAGAACTGAATATTTTACATTTTAAAACTAAAATAATCAAATGATGTATTTCTTTTTTTTTTGTCATTACTGTTTTATGATGGGAACATTCATTTACCAAACATGTACAGGCCCAAAAAACAAAACAAAAAAAAAACCCAGTTGGCTTGCTTTCTCGAATTCTGTCGCACTTCATCTCACTTTCGCTATCATCACAGCCTCTAAAATATGTGACAAAAACAATCATCTTTGTCTAGACGATTTAAAAGTTCAGAAATGTGTTTATTTCGTATGCTTTTATTCAACTGTACTTTATCTCTGGTAAAAAATAAATAAAATTAAAAACAAAGCAGCATGACTCCTTTGAGGTACACAAAAGTAGCAGAAACCCCGACTGTTGAGATAGAAAAATGGTTGCAGATGTCTGTCTTGGACTGCGGGGGGAAAGAAAGGTCGATTCTTTATTTTCTCTTTGCCTGTGAGTTTGTTTGTATGATACAAAAGCAACATTCGGATTTCTACCATCTGTTGAGGGCTGCAAAGAATAAAAGTAAAAGTTTGCATCTTAATTTTATTTGTATTTTCAACAAAAGTCCAATCATCTTTTTTTTCTGTTGTTTTTCATTCCTGGTTTCGGACCAAAACATGCCTGTTAGCGTCTCAGACACACACACACACACACACAAAAAGGGAACATTGTGAGCCTCAGAAAGGTTTTCTGTTGGTCCTGACGCTGACACCACGTTCTGTCAGCAAAGTTAAGAGAAACGCAAACTATAAAACAACCTCAGCTCCACCACTGCCTGCTCAGGCTCGTTTTTTGGCACTAAACGTTGGATGAACCGTCTTCGGTTAGCTAGTACGCTCGATGCTAACGGTTTGTTTGCCTCTAAGAAATGTGCTTTCCTTGACGTCTCTTCCCGTCTTTCACCCCGTTAGGTCTCTGTAGCTAGCAAAATAAAGGTAAGGCAAACATCCGTCTCCGTTAAACATTCACAGACAGGGCAGATACTATGTGGCAATGATTTGACCTGACTTGTTTGACCAGCGTGTGGCTTTAAAATGGGGCTTCTGTCCTTTGAAAAGATATGGGCAAACAAAGGTTGGCGGTAGCGTGTCGCTGCGTGGGAGAGCGTCCGGCAGGAACGGCACGTAGACGACGAGAACCGGGAGACCAGTCAGCAGCTCAGCGGGGCAAGACCGGTCACCGTCGCTGGACATTGTGAGCAGGGCGAGCTGATATGTAGCTATTAGTAGAAAAATGGTGGAATAAAAATCGGGGAGGCTTTGGTAACCACAGAAGTTGATGATTAACCCAGCTAATCGTGTCCGACTTGGACAATATTAGAGAACCGATTCCCAAACTTTTCCCCTTCCGGCCCACAAAATAACAGTAGCTATCAATTGAGCAGGCAGGCAGGTAAAAGAAAATCTCTAATTTACGGTAAAATACTTGCATTTAGCCGTAAATTAGAGATGTTTTTTTTCTTTTTTCTTTATTGTATAGTTGGTGAGCTAAAAGTGGATAGTATATATAGTATACAAGTGACATGTTTTGAAAATAGATTTTTTTTTGTTTGTCCGTTTTAATTCTAAAAACAAATTTATTTTAATATTAGAATCACACAATTTTGCCTTCCTTGGCTGTAGATGCCAGGTATATTCAAAAAATTTGTACATACATCCAATGACGCTTGTTCGTCAGATTAAACGTACATTTTGAAAACAAGCTTGTGAAATAAGGAATGAAACATTTTTACTGAGAACACATTTCTGAACTATAAACATTAAAATCTGAACATTTTGTTCTTTTTATTGGTCCGTCACCTTCAAACTTTAAAGGCCTTGTTTTCTTTGGCTGTAAGTGGAAAATGGTCGTAAATGAGAGAAATAAAAGTTTGAAAACAGCTTTATATGTGCAACTAATATCATTAATGGGTTTCACTTTGTGAACCGAGTTACTGGAAAAAAATAACTTTTCAATTGTACTCTGTTATCAAAAGAGATCACTGAATAGTCTTTTAACATATCAAACCTCAGAATTCCCACAATTTTTGGCCAGTGAATGCAACAACCGACATGTGCTTTGATACTATTTTGCTAGATTTTGTTTGGGGATTAAAAAATTAGATCAAGTGAGGGTCATATCCTGTGATACTTATGTGGAGACAATCTAGAAATGTCTGTTGATTGCTTTCTTTTTTTCTAGGGGCTTAGGAAAAGGTAGCTGAATTTGCAGGTTATACAAATAGCAAGAATTTACCGTTTTGATTTTTGCCGGCTTTTAGGTATTTTACTTCACACAGAACCGCTGACTATGTTATATTTAAAGGAAAAGTGGAAACAACAAACCTCACTCTCAAATCTAATGACCAAACTGATAACTGGTATTATTTGTGAATGGCAAGCAGCCAGTTGGTTAGATTAAATCAAAACACACACGAGATAGCAAGACCCGACTCAGACCAATTATAAATCATGCCTGCTAATTTATCGACAAATCAGCTGGAGAGAATCATTGTATTTTTAAATTTAACCTCTTGCCCATTTCTAACATTTGTGATCCGCTAAGCTAGTTTCCTTAACAGCTCCCGCCTCCGATTCAAATATGTGAAAGAAAAACAGTGAAAGTTGCAGGAACTGGCTGTATTTTATCAGATCCGCTCCAACATCAGTATCTTTTTGTAAAAATGTTCCCTTTGGTGTTTGGAGCCATCAAATATGATCTCACTGGCTTGTATTGGTAAAACAACATAGCAATTGGCTAATGCTTCTGGTTTATGATTTGTGACTGTTAAAGATGTGATGCAATTAACAAAAACCTTCCAATGTACAGCCGTTTCCAGTGGAAACATTGGAAAATGTTAGTCTGTAGTTAGAAAAAGGGTTTGATGGCCACAATGTAAAAACAAACAATTTTTCCACTAATTACTCATTTTTCCATAAAACAAATAATGAGACCAGCTGACTTATTTAGTTTTTTTTTTCTTCAAAGTAGATACTCCTTTTGTGTCATTTTGTTCCCATAAAATATCTGTTTTGTTCCCATGTCAGGTTTTAAATCTGATTTAACATATAAATCTACCAGGGCTGACATAGGAAATAACTTGATATGTGCAAAATATAATTTGCTAAAAACATAATCAACCGCTGCTGGAATTGCTAACAAGTGGAGCTAATTTTGCAAAAACTCTGAGGGCAAACACTTCCACCAATAATCCCCGTGATCTGGAACAAGTGTGTGTTTTTTTTTCTGCTCTAAATCTTCACGTAGTCTGTAAAATTAGTTTCAACAACTAAAGTTAATCTTCTAGAGGGAGCTTCATGCAGCCGATAGGGAATGAACGCTGCAGATTTTTCTCCTGTTTTTCAGTCTGATTATCAGGAAACGTGATCAAGATCTCTTGAAACGTGTTACTATAAAATCAGATGCAGTCAAAACAAAAAAAAAACAACAAAAAAAAAATTGTCAGAAAAAAGCAACCGACTTCAAATGCCGACTTGGAAATTGTGAGGTGGCAGTTGTTTTGACAGTAGTCTTTGTGTAGCAACTACTGTAAATTAGACTGTAAACGTTGGTGTTGTTACAACTTGATGTGGTGATTTTATAAAATCGAATCCTTTCTGATGGAAATGGACTCGTCACTCTTAAGAAATGAACTTCAATTTAAAAACAAATAGAAAAACAGTCATCATTTAACTTGCTAATTGTCAAACGGTTTTATCACAGTGACCCACTGTTTAGCAGTAGGGTCACTGTGACCCTACTGTTTGGGATGCCTTATGACAAGTAATCATAGCTGGAATTAAAATCAAAAGCAACCGATTTTGAGATTGTGGAAAAGAAAAAAATCTGGAACGTTTTCAGCTCTAAACGTTTCCTACCGTCTAAAAACACACGTCTGTGGAGCCTCGCAAAGAGTTAAAGACTGCTTCATCTGGAGCGGGCGTCGTGCGGCCGAGTGAAAATACGGTTGACATATTTTTCTTCCTTTTTTGGTAGGATTACGAGGAAAGAGGTGGGTGGGAATTCTTTAAGCCTGGCTGCCTTAAAATCAAATTGTGTCAGATCGAATAGAGTCCTAAGAAGTGCATAAATGGAGACCTCTCACACGTTGAAGAGCTGCTGCAGCGTCTGAGCCGGAGGGCAGGAAGAGGGTTTTAATTGAGCCCATGCAGGGATCAAGAGCATGCAGCCTGGAAATGAAGGGTAAATCGGGTTGGACAGAGTGCGAGTCATCCTTCCAGCTACTGTCGCTCTAAAGAGAGCAGGTACAAACGTGTGAGACGAGCAAACCTGAAAATGAAATAAGGCGCCTCGCAAGAGGGGGGGGGGGGGGGGGGGACAAAGAGATAAATAATGATGAGCTGGGCGAAGTGCGGGGCGTGATCTCAAAGTCATTTTCTAATTCATCACTATGTCTAATAAACGGCGGGACAAGGATGAAATATGTGGGTGTATAATTAGCGTTATGTGTGAGCCTTCTCCAAATTCATCATTTCTCTTTCCCCCCCTCCCTCTTTTCTTTCTTGCTCCAATCTCAGAGGAATCTTTATGCTGTAGTTGAAAATCCATATCATTTAGCCACCAAACACTGAAAACACTGTTGGTTTTAGACACTTCCGTGTCATTAAGTAGCTCGATGAGCATGACTATGCTGCTTGAGCGTGAGTAATGCTGTCTGGGCAAACGGCTCTGGGGAGAACGGTGGAGGTAAAGTGATCTCTCTGGCCTCTCTACCATTACTTGGTCCCACACACACACACACACGCCCACAGTTGAAGGAAAACCTGCCCCCTTGTGGCCAAAAGATTAGGCCAAGAAAAAGACAGGAGAAGAGCACATTACAATTAGAAAAGGAGCTTCAAGTCTCCTCATTAGAGACGACAATCCTTTGTTGCTTCTAAGCCCACATTAATTATTTTTGCTGAAAAACTGCACATCCTTTCCTAGACTTTTTTGTTTGTGTCACGACTATTCCAACCTCCTCTGTGAAGCAACAGAACAAAGACGCTTTTTATCATCGTGTGGCACTTTTGGGAAATTTTCAACAAATACTCAAATTTGACATTCTCTATCCACAATTCCATCACCTCTAGTTACCGACTCACTTCCTGCCCGTCTGCTGGCAATAAGAAAGTGCACTTAGATTTATATATATATATATATATAAATTTTACAACACTAATCAGCAGTGCTTCCATTCCCATCGCTCTGTTTTACCGGGGAGTGACTGGGGTGGAAGGGAATAATCGTTTTTGGAGTTGTGAGGATAATAACCAGAAAAGGTCATATTTTGTTTCTGTGGTTAGCAAAGGATCCCAGCCCTCTACAGCAGCCCTTTCGTTTCCGAGGCTGACGCTGTATTTGTCTGTCAGGAGCTACACCAGGGTGCCATGATTGTACAAACCTATGTTCGTGTACAGTACTGACCATTGAAACGACTTTCAAAACCCTGCTGGTTATTAAAAAAAAAAAAGAGGAAAAAAAAAAACCCACTTGCGTCTCTTTTTTTCTAAGAATAAAAAAGATAGCAGAGAATCCCACATTATTATCCACAGTATAAATTACATTGTAGACATATCTTGGAAATATATATGGTACAGTTATATTTCACTAGAATTTTTGTATATTTTTTTTAGATGTCATCTACACAAACAGTGTGTATTTAAGCAGTTTTTTCTGGTCCGTGTTCGTCCGAGCACTGCATCACGTGTGGCAGAACTCTGTACTGGGCACATTGCTGCTCTTGCAGTAGGCTATGCTGTTGTTGCTGAGGTGACAGTCTCTAAATCCAATGCCCCCGTTGGGTGTGTAAATGGGCTGGATACGGAAGTCTCCCTTGAGCAGCTGCTCATTGTTCAGAGCCACTATCTGGAAACTGGTCTCAGTCATCTCCAGGATGGAGTTGTCCTTCTTGGTTCCCGCCTCGCAGTAGTCGTCTTTTCTCCGCCCACGGTTGTATTTCCACTTGGTCGAGGACGACCGGCTCTTCCGGTGCATGTGCCAGCAGAACAAGCCCAGCAGCGTCACCAGGATGATGAGGACCGCTCCGCCTATAATCCCAGCCATGAGCAGTGTGGAGTTCAGGGTGCCCTGCGGGGCTTGCTCGCGTCCGGGAGGCTTAGTGGAAGCGGGCGCCTTGGTCCTGGCGTCGGAGCAGATAGTATCCTCTCCTGGCCTGTAGGAGTTGATGGTGTCCAGAACGTGAACGCAGATCCGATACACCGAGCGGGGCTCGAGGTCAGTGAGGATTAGGTGGCGCCGATCCCCGCTCACCGTCCTCTCCCGCATCCCTTCGTTTTGCCTTTGGCTACTTTTGACCCAAGTGACTTTGTAAGCTGTGACGGTGAAATAGGACGCCCAGCTCACCTCGATGTTGGTGGAGTTGACCACATGGAAGGAGATCTGAAGAGGATCCTCATAGGGGGGAAGTGGCCCAGGGGGGTTATTATGGATGGGTGGTAAGGGAGGAGAGGGGGAGTCAAAGTAGTAGGGGTTAGAAGTGGTGATGAGGGTGGAAATCATGGTTGTGATAGGGGCGGTGGTGGGTGGAGGAGGGGGTGTGGAGCGGAGAGTGGGCCAGGGTGTTTGGTCAGGGAAAATAGGGCACTCAATAATATCCAGCGTGAGCTCTCTGATTGTCATGCCTCGCACCTTCTCTGGACTGTTACACACAAACCCCCTGGCGTTGATGGAGGACGGCAATGACTTGAGCCACACCACCACCCACTTGACAGAGCAGTCGCAACGCCAGGGGTTGCTGCGCACCATGAGGTGCTTTAGGCTCGACAGGCCATCGAACACTCCTTGTGTAAGAGTCTGCAGCTGGTTGGAGGAAATATCCAGTCTTTCTAGCCTGTTCAGGTCGGCAAAGGCCGCCACAGGGATCTGGTTGATCAGGTTCTCCTGCAGACTGAGCTTGACCAGAGACTGGCTAGGTAAGAGGGGTGGGGGAAAGGTGAGGGAATTCCTAGCCAGAGCCAGCTCTCGGAGAGAGCCCAGGTCCCTGAAAGTCCCTGGCGCTATGCCCTCGTCCGTCAGTAGGTTCCCGTCCAGCAGGAGGCGCTGCAGGCGCGTCACATTCTGAAAGGCCTCCTCTGCAATAACAGCTATGCGGTTCTCATCCAACCGCAGCTCCTTCAGGTCCTCAGGAAGGCCAATAGGAACACTGCTTAAGTGGTTCTTGGTAAGGAAAAGGAGCTTAAGGCTTTGCGCCTCCCTAAAGGCCCCTTCCTCCACCCCCACTGTAGAGATGGAGTTATCGTCAAGGTGCAATTCCTCAAGTTTACTCAGCTGAGCCAAGGCTGCTCTGGAGATTGTTTGGATGTTGTTTTCCTGAAGATGCAGGACTTTTGTGTTTTTGGGCAGATTTATGGGGAATTCATCCAGCTGGTTGCCGTACAGATAAACAACTTCTATGGATTCTAGATTGTGAAATTCCATCGGGAAGCCGGCATTGTTGATCTGGTTGTTGTGTAGGTAGAGGATGCTGTAGCCCTCCCCTATCCCCAGAGGCACTGATGTCAGGCTGCGTTCGTTGCAGTATATAAACGCTTTGTCACAACGGCACACTTGGGGGCAAGAAGCAATTGGGCTGAACTGCATTTGAAGGCTAAGGATGACAGTCAACCAAAACTGCAAAAATGATGCCCAATCTTTATTCCACGGTCCAGAAAGAAACTCCATAGTGGAAAACCAAAAAACGGAAAACCAAAAATTAAAAAAATATATCCCCCCCAAAAAAGGACAATTTTGGTATCCACAAAAAAATCAAAAAACAAAAACACCCAGACCCTGCAAAAAATGTCCACCAAAGGAGAGTCTACCAACGATTTACTGTTAGTTGAGAACAAAGACAGTAATCCCATAAATGCTAGTCCTCAGCTGAAGAGCAACGGCCTCATTCACGGTGGTGACTCCATCCATGCTGAGACGTCAAACAATGGTGGGACCCTTCACTCGCCGCTCCACAAAGAGCTCAGCCAGGGCCAATTTGAAGATTCGCAGGAGAAGGCCGCCACAGGCTTCGCTCGCCTGTCCGTCACACACTGCTGGTCCCAGACCACCGCAGAGCCCGCAGGGGGCGGCATTTGGATCCAGCGACCTGTGGGAAAAGGAAGGGAAGCTCGATAAGTTTTTTTGTTTTTTTTCCAAGGAACGGTTAGTTCTTGACAAATAGGAACCTCACTTTTTCTTCCGAGCCTTATGTACCTTTATTTAACATACAAACACACACTTTTCCATCTATGTGTCCCTGTCTCTTAAATAGACAAACCAGGTCACATATTGTTTGGAATTATATACCAACTATGTTATATAGAAAAAAAAAAAAAAAAAGGAGTCGTCTGATAAATATTCAGAACAGCTCTCGCACATCCGGTCTCACAGATATAAAGAAGGCTTTTATTCCCCTCGCGCTCTATCAAAGGAGGTAATAGAGCACTGCAAGGACACTCACTCATGGATTCACGGGGGCTTCTCGGCAACATCGGGGCCCGCTTAATGGAAAACATGATAAAAAGAGATAAGGCTAATAAAGACATCGGCTTTCTAAGTGCCAACATGGATGCACAAGACGGTTCCTGGTGAGAAGAAGACAACCCGAGGAGGGGGGGAAAGGTGGATAAATAATAGCTGAACCTGCTTTTATTGTTATTATTTTCTCTTTATTTCCAGCTGCTTGAGCAGACGTTGCACGGAGAGGTGCACGAGTAAACATGCCTGCTTACAGTAAACAGAGGCGACTGTTTTGCCGGTGGGCCGTAGAGGAGCTTGTTATTACCAGCACAGACTGGAATGACGTGCAGATGTAAGGCCGGGGACAGAGGCAGTCGAGGAATAGAGACACTGCGTGTCGACGACTCCTCCGGATCGGCGTGACATACACGACCTGCCAACTGGAATGGGATTGGAAAAATCATACTCCGCTTCAAGCTGCAATGCATAAACAATACAGGCTCATAACTTAGCATTGGGGAGATATTGAGTACACCCCGGCCCCCCACTATCACCCCTTCGGATCCGTTATTCCAACTTTTACAAGTCGTCAAACACCTCTTCTACCATCTTTGCGTGATTTAAAGATCGTGGTCGTCATCTGCAGCTTTCAGCTTTGACCGAAGCCCCTCCCCGAGTCGGCCGGCCACAGCGGTGGGAGCGAGGAGTTGAATGTTAAGCACTGCAGTGGCCATGAGTGTAGATGAAGGGTTCCTGCTCGGTTTGGAGCAGCAAGAAAGAGACAGATTGGGAAAACAGACAGAATTTGTGCCTCTTTTAAGGAGAGTAGGACGCTTTTGCTAATGAAATTTGGAGTGAATTACATCTGGCAGCCACAACGAGTGAAATCTATTGAAAACAAACACAAAAAAAAAAACAGATCGATGGATGCACTGATCATGTCTTATTGACTGATCCCGGTTTTTTGTTTTACACTAACAATTATAAAACATAAACGTGGAAAAATATGCTGCAGGTTCTTTTATGGGATCAGTAGCTATGAAAAGATTAGAAAGTGAAGAAATCACCATGTTAAACATGAAAGCAAAAATAATTCATAGCTAATTAGTTGTGAAAAATATCTCACACCTTATATATATATATATATATATATATTTGAGTGTATATGCTGTTTTACAGTATGTATGCCACTAATACCTCGATGGGGCCTATAAGAATAGACAATTCTTATAAGCTCCATTTACTAAGGTGAGTGCTTTAAAGAGTGAACTTATATATAACTCATTTAAAAAAAAACATGTAACACTTATGTCATTTATGTGGACTTATGTTGGACGCTCAGTTGAATAAAGAGATGCTGGCAAACAAATTATATGGAAGCAACGCGAGAACACATCACAGTTTTTGGCTAATTGTTAGCTAAAAACTGTGACGTTAGCATTAGCTTCACAGCTTTTCTTGAAAGTGATGCTGGATTTACTCTTTTTGAGAAAACAAAGCAATATTACTTTCTGTGATTTCTAGGACTGTAATGTTCAGTCGATGGACCCTTTAGGAACAGAAACTGGATTCTCAGATTCCCGAACCATCCTGTCCATCATCATCTAAACTGGTTTTAGCCATTTAACCCAAATATACATCATATATAACCACGCTTTAAAGAAATATACCCAGCCTTTGCTTGTTGTGGAGATGGGAGACAGAGACAGAGGAACAATCCTTTGACACACATCTGTGATCTACTTTTCTAAATTGAAAAGAGCTAAATTTAATCAAATAAGCTTCAGGGGTGGTGGTGGTGGTGGTGTAGGGGTGGGGATAAGGATAAGCAACCGCATGAGGCCATAAAATGCGGCTGAATCAACAGCAGAAGGCAGCAGCATCAAGATTATTATGGCAGCGTGAATCAAAACGCCACCAAGAATCCAAATTATAACCTTCAAAAAGCAGCACAAGTTTACGGGAAAACACCAAAATTCCCTCATATCAAGTGCAGACAGGAACAGGCGCGTCAGGGGGAGCTCTTTCTTTTCTTTTCTTTCTTTTTTTTAATCTCTCCCCCTCCTCTCGTTCTTCTTTTCTTTAATTTCATTTCCAGTCGAGGGAGCACAGTTTCTCACCACCAGATGAACGGGACCAGGACAATCCGATTAGGACTGGGCTTAGAGCCTGAAATGCAATTAATAAAAATAAAAATAAAAAGTTTTCTTTTTCTTTTTAAATGGATAGGGGAGTTTAGAAAGAAGGCGTCAGGTACACTTCAAAGGGCTGTTCATCTGAATGAATTATTTCTAAAGGAAGGGGGCAGGAGAGCGTGCAGCTCCTCTAAATCACAGGAAAAACGGAGGACAAATAAAACGTACAGCGCAGTAATCCAACTAACATCAACTAAAAATGTGGAATTAGTTGTTTGTTTGTTTTTTAAAGTGTATAATGCGATGACTGCAAAGAGGTTGAGTTGTTCTGTGTTTGCATATGCATTATAGAAAAAACTCTTGGGTCCTAATGTAATTCAGGCCAGAGCCACACAATGCATTTCTTTCCATTTCTCCCCCGCTTTAACATCAGACGTGCTCCGTACCTTTTGCGACCCCGCGTCCATCTCGAAGCCCAGCAGCCGCATTTAACTTTCGCCCTCTCTCCGATCCTCCGTCCTTCATGCGGTCCCGCTGCGTGTCCGTGCGTAAAAGGCTCCCATCAGCGGCGAGGACCCGACGACTCCTCGGAACGGCGTAACATTTTTATCCCGCATGGGTCCTCTCTCCCCCCGCCCCCCCAAACTCTCTTCCTCCGTCCGTGCGTTCGCACTTTTTCACCGGGTGCGTGTGTCTGTTTGAGTGAGAGTGAGAGTGAGTGTAAGTGAGAGCTCCGCCGCTTCCACTCAGCACAGTCCGCGGCGCACCGGGACCGAGGAACGCGGCTCCCCGCTCACACACCGTCTCCGCGCGGCGCACTCTCCCGATCCGCTCCGGCGGGCCATGGCCGGCAGCTGCGTCCGTTCGCCTTTCCCCCCCCCTTTTTTTTTTTTCAGAAAAAAAAAAAAAAAAGAAAAAAGGGGAAAAAGTCGGGAGGCTCAAGTCTTCTTCTGCCTGCGCAACTCGGAGCTCGGACTCCCTGCGAGCCGTTTTCCAAGATGGATTCAGTTGATAGTGCGACGTGCCTGCTCCGCTCACCTCTCCCTCCCTCTCCTCTCCTCCGTCCCTCCGCCCCCTCCTCACGGTGAAGAATGCCTCTCCTCCTTCCAGCAGCTCCGTGATGGCTCTAAGCCACAGATCCTCCCCGCCGCCCCTCAAACTGCACAAAATAGTTTGCCTCTCAACAGACTTGATCCTCGCGCGTTATTCGCCCAGCCTCCTCCTCGCCCCGCAGCGAAACCGCGGCTTTCATTCGCGCTTCATGCACAAAATCCAGGCATTGGACTTGAAGTCACATCCACGGTGGGGGAAAAAAAAAACAAACAAAAAAAAACAACCCCCCCAACAATAACCACACGGCAGATTCCTTTATTTCTTTGGATTAGTGGATTTTGTTGGCTGAAACCTTCAGCTGCACTGCTCGCTGTGTGGGGATATTTTATGATTAGCTCAAACTCGCTTGAAAGTTTGGTTTTAATTCGTGATTTGATCGAGTTAAACAGTGAAAAGCTTTGAGTTTTCTGAAGAGTTTTCCAGGGGCGTCTGGATCAAAACTTACAACAGAACTAATTTCACAAAGATTTTTAGCATTAAAGTTGAACCCTAACCCTACATCCAGTGGCGATAATAGCATGAATTGGGCCCTGGGCAGACCCTTCCTCTGCCCCCCTACTGCCCCCCTAAACAAAATTGAACACATCCTGACTTTAGAAAGGGCTTAAAGGGGCAGTAGCCTCTTTTTGTCGTCACAAGGTATTTTATAGGACCACTAAGAAACACTTGAAGTTTTATTAGTGATGAGAATCGATTAAAATCTTTAATCGGTCTGTAATTTATCACAATTAATCATATTTTAATATAACCATTTAACAACAAAATTAACATTTTCAATTCAACAACTATTTTTGCTGACAAAATATTGATTAAATAGAGAGATGAGCTCAACAACAAAGTTATTCATTTTTTAAAAATATGTTAAGGTTAGATTGGTGCAAAGTCCTATTATATCTATTCATCTTTCAAGTGTTTCCATCATCAGCCATGCAGCTTCTTTGGAAAAAATACTTCTTTAGAAATGTGGATGCTAACATTAGCATTGGGTACATCTTTGCTGCTGGAGCCACAACAATTGTCTTTTCTAGCATCATCAAATAAGTTTTTGGAGTGTTTTAAGTCACTGCTGTGGTTTATAGGCTTGGTTTGAGAAAGCAGCTCAGAGTGACATGACTCCCAACTTAAATCTATTGTAATTGCTAGCTTGAGGATGCTCCAATAGAATTAGCATTATAAACAGACGTCAAAGTATTTCTCTGAATTTTATGGGAAATATATATTGTCTAATAGCGTGTGTGCAAACAGCTCCAACTTTCAATGTTCCTTGACTGTGGCAGCCATGTTGGATTTTCAGCTGGAACTTGTAAAGAGAGAAGTAGGGTTTTGTATGTATTGAAATACATACAAAAATACATGCTCTCTTTTATTTCTCATGCACTCAAAATGATGTTTAAAAAAACAAATGGGGAAATAAACGATGAAAGCTTTGCTATTTTTTCCCCAACTAAGATAAACCCAGAGGTGGTGTTCAGGCTGTAACCTTTGACCCTAATCAAACATGTTTGACCATCTTTAAGGTTGAAATGAGTACGTAATGTGCTCTGCTGGACTGTGCATTTAGAAAATGAAACGGAAATAACCACTGATTGAGTCCGCATTCGTCTCGGTCATTACGTCAATTGTTCCCAGCGCAAGTCAAACACCAGGAAGTAATTATAGCTTCAACGCTGATGACAGTCGTCCGGCGAATTGTTTGTTGGAACACTCCATGTTCGCTTATGCAACCGGGGTCACTTTCAACTGTGACAAGCTGATAACTCCACGCCTTATCTAGCCGATAACCTCTTCTTCACCTGTCCAAATCCTAAGATGTCCCGCGTGTCTGTTGCACTCTTTATCTCCTCTACTCCTCCGCCTCACCATTCCACCCTCTGGTTCTACTCATGCAGAGAATGCAGTGGGAAAGCAACCAAAATTAACCTATAAACTATGAAACGTAAGTTTTTTAGCTTCTGAAAACATACAGGGCTGCGGCCGCAGATTGCTAATGTTTTAGGAAGCCGATGGGAAAAACATTAAACTATAAGTTACACCCTGGCCCTGTTTGGATTTACTGCTTCAGCCTTAATCTTATAATTTATGGATCCGAGTGCCAAATATGTGCTAGTAGTTAACATAGCTTAGAAACTTAATGGTGATAGCATAACTATGATGAAAATACCAGCATTTTTCATCAGAATGAAAAATGCAGTGCCTGAATGGACTTGACTCTCTGTGGTGTTGCCCATTCATCTGTTATTGTGGAGAATAACTTTATAAATATTAGATTTTTCAATGATTGTGCATCTTAATGCTGTTCTTCTGAGATGTGTATTCCCACCGCCATCTTGCAATGCCAACATTTCTCTTTTTAAAATGAAAAAATAGTAAAGTAGTCAGATTAAGTATAGTTTATAAACAGTTGTTTAAGTAATTTTGATTTTTGAAGGAGTGATAAGAGTAGCACAAAGTAATCATAAAGAGAGTGAATCTGTAAAGTCATGGCTTTAGCCGCTAGTTGACTATTTAGCACTCTGTCAACACAGAAAGGAGAACAATTTCCTTTCTGCCTGGGGGTGGCAAAATGCTTTTGCCGCCCCCAGGCAGAACGTTACCCTGGGCAGTGAGGCGTATTTCCCTTTTTTAAAACAGAGTTTGATGGAAGTTGTCTTTTCACCAGATGCTCGATAGACATTTTAATCTCAACACCTCTTCTAAGATTGTGGAAAGGGACCAATTTTGGCAACAGAAGCTAAAACAGTATCCCCATCTGTTAGCTAGGTTTACACACTTTTCAGCATTTATGAACCAACTTACCTCTAAAAGTACAATATACCGACTCTTGATCAGAGTTGAATGTAAACCTGACAGCTGAATGATGACAGAAAATGTATTTTATCTGTTTTAGGCTAGGAAGAAACGATTCAGTGGTGCGGCATGGTAGTTTATGGCCATTATGCAATTTCAGGCATCAAATTTCAGAGGTACATCAGCTTAAGCCATTTCATCTTATTGCAGTTCCTGTTTAATTTATATCCACCGAGGCAGAAAAGAAATGAAATACAAATGAAAGCCATAAGACGAGCAGATTCAAAAGCCCCAGTTTTACTTTTAAAAAAATAAATAAAAAATTTTATGAAACCTGTCGTGTTCTTTGTTTTGCAGTCGAGGTCAGAAAGGCACACGGGAGTCACAGGATCCACACGGGTCAGCAGGTGCACATTTTCCCTTTCATCTCTGCCTCCGGTTCCAGAGCGGTATTAATGTTTGACTTCTAGTGACCCGTTTCAACATATATAAATCATACACCAGACTGGCAGCAAATAACAAGGCTCCCGTTTAAACCGCCATCTGTCATTTCGCTCACGCGCCGCGACGGCCCGACTCGTCAACTCCGTCACGAGACAATTCGGTTGTTCCAAGCGTTCCTCTCCTTTCGAGTCCAATTCTGTCTGCCTTGTCCCTGGGACGGACGGCTGTTGCGAAGCCCCAGTCCACAACGTTTAATTCCTTCATAAATCAAGCTTCTCTGCACGGCATGCATTATTGATTGAGTGAATTTAGAGGAAACGGCCTGTTTTTTTATTTTTCCTTTGATGGACGTGCTTCGCGGCGGTGCACTTCGTTCCCGGCCGCTGCTGCATTATGGAATGTCTCTTTCAAGCACGCAAATGAGAATAAAAATTACAGCTACCTGAGGGGCCCTGAGAGGACAAACACACCGGCGCCATTATACGGCCCGTTAATTTAATTGTGTTTATTGTTGCCAAGCAAAATAGCCGAGCGGCATTTACGTGTGAAAAGGCTGGAATAGTATTAGCGCTTTCGTTTTATTTATTTATTTATTTTAAAAACAAGTGTATTATTCTGATGAAGTGAGTCTGCTTGGTGCATTCTTTTAAGGTTTGATTACTGCACTGTATTGCCAAAGTAGTCACACCCAATTAAGTTCTTAATATTTTGTGATTATTACACTCTCAAATTTCTACGCTGTTCTAACTTTTTGGTATTTTATGCATGAATACTGTGAAAATTGGACATGCACAAGGTATTGTATATAGCATACAATACTAAAGTAATTAAAAATTATGACGTTATAGTAGATTTCTTTGTGAACAACATGGAGCTACTGACCAGGGGACATATATCACTTTATAGGACTGATATGTTTATAGCACTGGCTCTAGCTCAGGGGCCCAAATCCTTTAAGCTCCACACATTTTTACGCTGAATTAATTATTCCCGAGCAGCTATCCTGTTGGCAAAAATAACCCCCACAGCATGACGCTGCTATCACCATGCTTGAGCATGAAGGTGGCATGTGCGGGATGTATAGTAGAGGTGGAACGATCCAAAATATCAATGATAGACACCGAAAAGGTATAAATATTGGATCCATGCCAGCGTGGTAAGGTCGATTCTTTAGTTTCAGATTCCCTCTTTTAATTTTTATTTTTTGCATTAAAGTTTCTCGACTCTACTTCAAATATATTGTTTTGATTTGCTTTCAAATAATAATATTTTGCACTTTATTGAGGAAAAATTCACATCATTCATGTTATGTTATTAGAATATTTTATTAATAAGTAATTTGATGACGTGTGGATTTTAATTAATACAGATATAGCAGATAAATAGGCAGGTGCATTTTTAAGTTGCAAAACTGTAAAAAAAAACATTTTCTTTTCATTTTCCTTATCCTATATTTAATCTACTCCATAAAAAGAAACAGTACATTGGAATTTGTGCTTTTTTTTTTTTTTGAACATGACAGATGTAGGTAGATTCAATCCCTTTGCAGGGCATTTTTTCTGTCAACATTCCATAAAGGCAGAGTGAAATGGTGAAACATCCATGTGCGCCCTCTCTCAAATCTCAAAGTGGAAATTCCCCCTGCCTTGCCCCGTGTTTTGGTGTGGCATATTTACTCGGCACGCATGTGTGGCGTGATAAAACTACAGATACTCATGACCCCAGAGAACTTCAAAGTCTGCTCCGTCCATCTGCTCCTGATCAGGCCCCAGACTAACGGAGAGTAGATAGGCTTTAAAAAAAAAAAGAAAGAAAAAAAAACACGATCCACTTAGATATGCAGATATGTTTCTCCCCCTGGTTGTATCCACTCCGGTCCCTGAAGACATCATTAGCTTATCACATTCCTCCCCGCCGCCCTCCTGCATGAATTTACATCTGGACACTGAGAGGCACTTCAAAGGTGCCAACAGCATAAGTGTTTAAAAACCCTTTTCCCCTCGGCAAGTCTTGGCGAGACCCTTCTCAGGAGCCCGAGTGTGGGAAACCACAGTATCACGGTGAGCGGTGATGTAATCGGGCCTCGTCGCTTGAGAGTCGCCAGGCTTTGAGGAAAAAAATATGCTGATTATGTTTAGAGTGGGCGATCAATGCATTAATTTTCAAGGCAGTGTAATTACGTCTACCCCTGTCGATTATCAATCTACATACAGCTCACGCCGCGGCGGGGCTCTGAGGAGAGCCGACCAGACGAGTCAGTCGACAACACGCCGTGTGTTTTGCTCGTGGAGCACGGCGGCTTTTTACCCAGCTGTACAGTTTGTTACGAACAAAGCTGCAGCTCAGTTTTCCTTCAAATTAAGTATTTGAGTCTGTTCATTTTCAATGAACAGACTCATTTGAGGCAGAAATTAGCACTATTGATTACGTTTTCTCAGGAATGTGGCACATGAAAAAATAATGCTGTTTCCATATGTTTATATGTTGGTCAGAAGTTTATAATCTGCTCTGAGAGAGTTCAGTTCCTTATAAATGTGAAGAGCACAGTTTTCCATCTTACTTTTGTTAAATTTTCTTATAATTACATTGATAATATCTTTTTTTGTTGTTTAAAGACATTTTGTTTGCTTTCACTTCTTACAGTGTAATAGCAACTGGTTGACCATTGGGCCAGTTTCTAAAGGTCACAAAGTCTCTTAACTGGATGAAACACAGCAACTAAAGCAGAATATGATGTTATTTAGATGAGAAAACTCATCTTCTGAGATGAAAAGGTGAACTATATTCCATCCACACCTTCTTTAATCGTTCAAACGTTTCAGGGCTACAGATGAAAAACTATACTTACCGTATTTTCCGGACTGTAAGTCGCTCCGGAGTACAAGTCGCACCCCCAGCCAAACTATGAAAAAAACTGCGACTTAATAGTCTGAAAAATACGGTACTTTTTTTTTAACAAAGACAACGCTCAACATATTTTAACTGGGATTTGTTAAAGTGCAGCGCTAAGTAGGGCATCATTTGCTCTTTCACATCAAACAATGTTGGATTTAAATGCATTTTTGATAGTACCAGAAGGAGATTTATTTCACTTATGACATATTTCCCATGTTACAAGTGAAATAATCTACTAGTGGAATTAGTGCTGCTTCATAAATTCTAAAGAATTATTTAATTAAAACAAGCCCCTATATCTTAATCCAAAGTTGCCTCTAGCAGAAAGAGAGAAAAAAATTAAGTTCTAATGAAGGATGATTACATATACATGCTCCAATTACAGATTTTTTCTTTTTGTAAAGTAAATAATTAAAACGGTATCAAAGTGGCAATGCAATTTATTTAAGTTTGTGGTTTGTAATATGAGAAAAAACATGTAAAAGTATTCAGAGGATATAGATAATTTTGAAAGGCACTGTACAGCAAAATATCAGGTACGATATGACGCGTGGCAAGAAGATTTATCAGCAGGGCGTTCAGTAGCTTTAATAAAAAAAAGTCTAAAATTGATGGGGAACCTGTCGAAAGGCCTAGTAGCACTCAATCAGGGCCGTTTCATACGTGGCGGTGCATGCAGTAAGCAAGGTCTCGGATGTGAGTTTATCGAGGAGGGAACGCGCGATCCTCGCTGAATGCTGCCCTGTGCTGATGCCAGGCTGTGAAAACACCGACTTGACAACAAGCAAGCCCCTGTAGTTCTGCTGAGAGAGGGATGGGAAGCGGGATGGCAGGAGGAGGGAGGGGCTGCGCCGAGATGGAGGGTAACTAGGAGGGTGGGGAGGTAAGAAAAAAAAAAAAAAAGAAGAAAAAAAAAATCGCTTTGACAGAACTGCCATGTCATTCTTGTCCTCCTACTGTTTAGTATATCAGATAACTGCCATGTAATATCATATTTGGGGCCTGCCCATAGCAATGCATAGGGAGAGCAGTGACTGACTTGTGAAGCATTGCAGTCACTGCCTCCATGCATTGAATGGCAGGCACCTATTGTTCTACAACCAATAGAATGTCTCTTTAGTATTTATCGTCTTTATTTATTCTTCTTCCATGACCGTTAATGTGGCTCGTACCACTGCGTGCCCATCCACAAATGTGGTATCAAAATGTGCGGCTCGATTCCCCTAGATCTGGTGCCGGTAACAATTGGGGGCTACGGCCGGGATTTTTAGGCAGCCCTGTGAGGTTACTTACATTTTATTTACCTGGCAACATTTCTACAAACTTGAATATGGTTTGTATTTTTAGGTATAACACAGATGGTCAGTCCACATGTCTCATTTGAAACCCTTTTATAATGACGCCCAGCTGAATTCTTTCCAGTACTGAGTGTTAAGAACTGGGAGACCACTTCTCCAATGTTAGCGTAGCATTAGCATAATTTTGGATCATCTAATATGCAGTCTTGACCACATTTGTGGAGTATGACACTGGATTACCATAGCAACAGCCTCCCATTCATGTTTGAAATAACCTTAGAACCAACTAAAGCTCCATGTAGCTTATCTAGTAAACTTTTTTGTTTTTGAAAAATAAAAAAAACAATAGAAAGTGTGCATTTCCTGGGAAAATGCAAGTGTGAGTGCTGAATGCTTTTGTTGAAGATGCCAAAACATTTGAAGTCAACTGCTGAAGACTTCCAGAAATGTAGGAAATAGGCAGACACACCAGAACAAAGCTGTTAAACTGGCCAGCTTCCAAATGACCACCTCCTTGTGTCCCCCATCAAAGGACAGGATGATTGATAGCCATTAATAGGCAGGACCTAAAATAAACACAATGGACATTTTATATTGTAATTTTCAATTCTGCCACAGGGTACAGCGGTTTCCCCCATGAGGTGAAAAATTCATAAAAAGCTGAATATTATAAAAAGTATGAAGGTAATGAATACCAAGAGATATAGCCAGCATTAGGAGAGCAAGCTGAATAGTATAAAAGTTGAATGGTGAAAATAGCACAAAGTATGCAGGAGAAGAAGTGGAGGGATCAATGGTTCCCTCGTCCCCGTTCTGGCGAAGCTGCGCAGGTCACTTCCTGCTTGTTCAGACTTGTGGGAATAATGTATTATTATCGGGACCGACCTCCAAGACGGGATCGACCTCCGAGACGGGACCGGCATCTGAGAGGGGACCGCCCTCCGAGTCAGGACCGGTCTCTGATTCAGGACCGCCCTCCGAATCAGGACCGGCCTCCGAATCAGGACCGCCCTCCGAATCAGGACCGCCCTCCGAATCAGGACCGGCCTCCGAATCAGGACCGCCCTCCGAATCAGGACCGGCCTCCGAGTCAGGACCAGTCTCTGATTCAGGACCGTCCTCTGAGTCAGGTCTGGCATCCGAGACGGGACCGGCCTCCCTAGTCACGATCAGTCTCTGATTCAGGACCTGCATCTTAGTCGGTACCGGCCTCTGAGTCAGGACCGACCTTCGAGTCAGGACCGTCCTCTGCCATAAAACTAAAAAGACTGCTTGAAAGTCAAAGAAAAACATTAGCAGACATTGAGCCTTTGCTTTCCCAAGAGTCAAATCTGAAACAGGAACACCCTTCATCTATTATCCGGGCTGTTGGAAAACTGTTGGAAAACATGAGACCCCCCCAGTAGACCGGGGGCGGGGGGTCTCCTGAGGGACTTCGAGGCCGTCCCGACTCGGAGGTCGGTCCCGACTACGAGTTTTCTCTGGAGTTCCCTGGCTCTGGGCATGCGCAACTCTCAGAATAAACAAGCTCTTGCCAGAGTAACATTGTCAGCTCGCTTCCTCTGTGATTCACAAATAGGATAAAAGGCAACTTTTATAAGCCCACTTAAAATGTTCTGTGAATGTATAGGGATTCGTTTTGTAGTGTTTTGTATAACTTATGTGTGTACTCTAGACAGTTTAATACTAGCGTTGATCTGTGTCGGCATATGGCTTGCTTTCTGTTGTTGGAGCCTTGGGATTTTGGTTTAATTTGGATCGTTTCATTAGTTAATATTGTATTTGTGTTTCGTAGTGTTGCATTATTTTTATTCATCACAAAAGTGTATTGTGGTGGGCTTGATCTTCTATGTAACCGCCATAACGGTTATGACTGCCCAGCGTTAATGACTAAGAAAACAGTTGTAACTGACAAACGGTGTTTACTGTATGATTAGATTTTCTTCATTGGGCCTGCCCATAGCAATGCTTTATTTTGTCTTTGGTTATTTAAGTATCTTCCAGTTCTTGTGTGACTTGTTCTTTAAAAAATTAAAGTTTATTGACCTTTGAGAGCGCAAACTTGCATTATTTTGCAATTATCAATACATTTACTTGAAAATGGTCTCAAAACAACAATGTTGTTGTTTATCATAATAGTTTCTGCAACAATTTATCGTCCAGGAAAATTTATTGTGACATGCCCAGTTAAGAATTATGAAGACTACACATAGCAAGTCAGTTTCCATGGTGTGTATTAATCCATTTGTAGTGGTCAGCATTTTTCGATGGTGTTTGAAGTATTTGCAGATTTTAGCTTCTCGCTGGCAGCTGTCAATAATCCCTGTGTGAATCCAACGTACTGCGCAAAACAACAACAAAAATCCAATCTACTTAAATATTCTGTACTAAAATATCCCTGAGTCTAGAGAAAAGAAGCAAAACAAGCCATTTGTGGATGATTTTGGAAAAATGTGCAGGAACTCTGATGCAGGTGTTAGCATTTTGAGTCTTAATGGCTTCACAGAGCCGCATTCCGAGCTTTCAAGATTGCTAAAAAATGGCCATGTTGGCGTATCTGTGCTAAACCTCATGCTGAGCTCAGCAGCTCAAACAATAATAATGACCTTCATTAGAGTGAATTATAACACTTACTTACTCAAAGTCCATTGTACTGTCATAGTGTATGAGTTGAGGAAGCAGAGGGGGGAGGAAAACCAGAGAACAATGCATGTCGTGATTGATAGTTCAAAGGAGAACAAAGTTCTTTGAGACACTGATCTTGTATCACATCGTCTTAATCTTTCTGCGCATGATGTTCGGCAACAAGGCCGGTCAGATGGATCAGCACTTGTTAAAAACAGCCTTGTCCTTCTACGCGCCATAAAAGGAGCAACGGGGGAAAAAAACAACAAAAAGAAAAAAACGACAACTTTGAAGAGCTCAGCACAGAAGAGATGCAGTGGAGAAGAAAAATAGACAGATGCCAGGAAGGAGCGGGTCCTGGGGTCAGGCAAAAGATGGGCCTGATCCCACCTCCAATCCCTGCAGCTTTTCTTTTGTTTGAAGTCACATCTGGGCCAAATTTCCCCTGTTTCTGACTCGAGCAGAGAGGAAGTCTTCTGGGTGGGTGTGAGTAGGACGCGGCCCGCCGGGCTAAACTGTGCTAAACTCTGCAGCTGCCATGAGTCACGGCAGAAGGGACAGAAGCCGGGGGGGGGGAGGGCACAGACACGTAGTCGGGGTTCATCACAGGGATCCAACGGTGAAGATAAGAATGTGTCAGATAAGTCATTCAGTGACACACAGGAGCGCAGACATGTTTAGACACTGAAGGCAGAGAAGCAAGGAAAGAAGCCGGGGGCTGGAAGGTACTAGGGTACTAATCACTACATTTACCACATCACCTCAAACACAGGTCAGCACTGACTCAACATACAGTGGAAAAGAGAAGGAAAAAACACTCAATGAACTTCTCACCTCAATTAAATTCTGCTCATAGCTTTGAGCTTTGACAATGAAAACTAAAATGCTACATAATATGAAATTAAAGAACTCTTTGATGGAGTGTTCCCTTAATTCTTTTCACAAACTACATTTTACAACTTGAAAACCACAACAACATTGGTTGTGGGTCCTATCGAGTGTCACCATCGGCTTCCAATGCAATTCTGCTCGATTCAAATCTCACTTCACATATTTCTACTGGGTCAATCAGTGGACAGAAGGAGAAGTTGTGTTTAAAATTGTAGTCTGATTTCACTTTTAGAAATGACAGTGGAAGTCAACGAAGCTTGACTTGACTTCCACTGTCCTCCTCCTCAGTGGAGGACGGTCGTTTCCGGTAAGCCTCATAACGTCAAACTGGCGCATTTTATACATTACGGACTTAGTGACTGGGTAAAATTTAAACCCTCAACAGATCCATGCCTGCAGGCAGCAATCACTTTTCAACAGCCGATTGTCCAGACCCTTTTGACGAGGTGAAGCGTAGAACAAGGGGTTGGTTTTTACCAGGCTACGTCTTATCTGACTTAAGGACGTTCTTCCACATATTCTCTATAATATTTCATAACCTAACTCTAGCTTAAACATCTGCGACCTCCATCCCTGACTTGTCTGCTGTGTACCTTGATCTTCAAGATGCTGTTTGTCCACTAATGTTCACTAACAAACCTTTAGAGAACACCTGGATCGATACGGAGACTAGATCACATGCACATTTGATTAGATTACACTTTAGTAATTAGGCGACCTCAAGGGAAGTTGGTTACACTGGATTTTATTTATGAGCAACGGAGTAAAGAGGCCTCCATACAAATGTAAACCAATTTTTATAGATTTTTATTTTTACTCCAGCTTTTTTTATGAGAAGGGACAGCTACAGGGACATCAGTTGTATGTTTTTCTGTGAATTTTGAGACATACTTTAGAATTATGGTTGCAAATCATTGACATGGAATTGGAAGCAGAGTGGTCTGACGCAGATTATTGAATCAATTATGAAAGAAGAGGGAACTGAGAAGCTATGGAAGCACAGTGACCCGTCACCTGCTTCTCTGCTGGCTATCTTTGGCTCAGTTTTTGCCGTAGTGTCACCAGAGCAGATCCAGATTCATTCGGAACCGGCAACATTCTGTCCAGAGAAATAATCTCCCCTGTTTTCGCTCTGCTTGACCTCATGTTGTTGTCCATGGAGGACGGAGCGAAAAAAGAAAAAGTAGACCTTTTAAGAATTTATGCACTATAAAAACTTCTTTGTTTCCAACAAATTTTCTTTCATGCTGCTCATGCGAGTTCAGTAATTCTATTACAGAGGAGTATAAAAATAGGGACTGGATCTATTAAGAGTCCAATTCTTAATTTATTTATTTGTTAAATTTGGAAAAGTAATCAGTAGATTAGTGCAAATATAGCTTGCATATTGCTAATAGAATTACAGCAGTTACAAAAAAAACAGGATTGTTGACAAGCTTTTGTGGATTGTATCTTATTACATTTATTCAAATTTACAAGTATGTACAAATACATTAGAGCATAATAGAAAAGTTCATTTATTTTAAGGCAAAACTCATATTGAATAGTTCCTTCAGATAGTGTTATTCAACAACAAATACATTTTTATATATGTATAATTTAGCAAAGGGTTTTCAACCACAAGAATGTCTACACAGTGATAATTTAGCAAACTACTTCACTTCATATTTGTTCTCCTGGAGCTTTTTTCTACCAAACCTTTCTCCTTCCACTAAACTTTCCATTAATAAGTAGCTAGCTTCAATGGTTATTACACTTTGTAGCCTCGTTTTGTCAATGGTACATTTAAATTATTTGAGACCCAATTAAAAAAAAAAAAAAAAAAAAAATTGTCCTTTTGGAACATTTTGGTAAAAAACTTTTTCCATCCACTAAACTTCCAAATATTATGTAGTGAGCTTCATTAGAAGTTACGTTTTGCGGCTTCCTTTTATGTTTGACAATGGCATATTTAAATTGTTTGAGACCCAGTTTAGCCAATCACTTCACCAGATATTTGTCTACCAAACTTTTTCCTTCCACTAAGCTTTCCATTAACATGTACCCATTAGAAATTACATTTTGTGATGTCTTCTATTTTTGCCACTGGTAATTTTTAAAATGATTGAGACACTCACCTTTGGGTTATTTTTATTCTATATAATCTATAATAAAAGAACAAAACCAAACACAGATTGGGTCTGAAATTATCTGCATAAATGTCATTGGAGTTCACTGTAACAGTATTTTTCTTTCAATAAAGCAAGCAAACTATTGAAATATACCTTTATAGTTTTAAGTGTATGTAACTTTATAATTCGAGGCATTAATCACGTTAAAACAGCAGCCTGTATGTATAATAGGGACCTGTGACGTGAAGCCCGGTGCGTTTAAATGAAGCTCAGCACAGCAGCGTTGTTCTGCTCCGTCTCAGTACCACCTTGATTTGATCGGGTCCTTGCAGCTGTTTAAAAGCTCCGCCTGCGCTTGAATGACAATCTGTGTTTATCTTAGGCTTTCCTCTCCAACTAATTAACTAAACCCCGGAACACCAAAACACACAGTCCCTCCAGAACCTTCCCCCCTGCTCTGACAGCTGACGCATTGTTGGGCCGTTTTTAAATTAGTGCAGAGTGGAAGATGTCTCACAACAATTTATACTCATGTGGCCTGAGACACTCATTAATTGCTATATTTTAATTAAAGGAGAAATTACTCTATCTTAAGCATGTAGTGGAATGTAACTGTCAAGTTTGGGTTTTTATGTGTGAATTACAGGCGGATGATCGAGGGAACCCGCTGGTTTTCGTATTTTTTTGTCACCTGGATTTTTATTTCCTTTATGCTTCTTTTGTCTTTTTAATTTACGACGTCAAGTTTTGGGTTATCAAACCGGATGCGCCGGCACTCTGGAGATGAGGCTGTTCACTCCCGCTTCCACTTCTTCAGTTTCAGATGAAGCACTCTGCCAATCTCTATCCCTTCCGGAGACGTTTAATTGCCTCTGAAGCGGAGAGAGACGTTTTCAGGCTCGCACTGCGTCCAAAAGCAGGCATTGTTTTGGCCCCCATTATCTATTCTTTTTATTAATTTTTTTTTTTTTTTTTTTGCCATTCCCCCCTTCAGCATTTGAAATGCTCTCACAGCGCCTGAGGTGGGAATTTGGATAAATCCAGATTACATCAGCAGGCAGGTGAACCAGCTCAGAGAAATAAAAAATAAATAAATAAAACACACAACTAAAAATATAATTACGCTGTCAGACGCTGCTAAGCTGCAGCCTTTAATCCCTCGCCACGCAGATACGGCCGCTTGTCTTCTCCCATCACCAGCCGAAATCCAATATTCTTATCCCCGGCCTTAATATGCGTTTCTTTCCTCTCGTTAATTCATCATCATCATACTTTTCCATGTTATTTATTCTGGTAACAATCACAGTATTGGCCTTGGCACGCTTGAGCGTAATTTAATGCGCTGTGATATTAAAGTCTGGCAAGTGTTCATTTGCTTTCATTTCGGGAATATTGCTCTCAAGGCGAGGCGAAACTCCCCTCCGACAGACTTCTCTCTCTCTCTCTGTCTGTCTGTCTCTCTCTCTCACGTGTTCGTGGCGTTCCTGCCATCGTTTTCCCTCAAACCTAACGGCCCGGACGGCGTAACAAAAGATTGCGCTGATATCAGTGGGGGGGTTTGCGGAGGCCTCTTCCCCTTTAAGACAATCTGCGGTTCCATCTGGTCGCCGTGGGTTTTTTCGCCTCCCCGTCCTCGTCAGCTCCCTTCCACTCGCTGACCGGCTTGAGAGTAATTTTCTGAAACTTCCAGAGGGCATCCTTCGAAGTGGATGGGAGCTTCCACCCCTTGTCCCTGGCAGGACGCTTCAGAGACGTCCAGAGAACGAGTCGCTCTGCCCCCACGAGGTACGATGGCCAAGAGGAAGAAGAGCTCAAAGCGAGCAATCAGTTCAGACGGATTGCTTTTCATGGCTCCTTCCTTCTCTCTAAGGTGGCAGTGGGCCCCTCTCTGGCGCCTGCCACCATGCCCACGTTAATTGGAGCGTGCGCGTTGTAAATGAATCGCATGTGGCTAATACCTTTATGGTAGCTGAAGTAGTGGTTTATCACAATAAAAGAACAAATTTCTATGAATTTTAACCAAGATTTTATGACAAAATTGAATTTGAGTTGAAATGTTACATGAGTTTTGAATTGCTACAAATAAAAATCAGAAAGTTCTGGCAAACTTAGAGAATCTACCAGATTTGTACTTTTAAGGAATGCAGGTTTGGTCTTTGCAAATAGCTCAACGTTAGGTAGGATGGAGAGCGTCTCTTTGGTCAAACTTGAACATTTTAATCTCATTGTAGCTTTAGCTGTGTTTTTAGCATTGTTGCTAATCTGGCTGTTGCCTTCCTATGGGATTCCGCTCGTATCTCATCTCCCTTCAGTGCTCCGTCTGGGATTTCTCCTTTTGACTTAAATTTCTCTGGTAGAATTTCAACCAGGCCAATCGGCGAACAGAAGGAAGATTTATGAACAATGTCAATTGGCTTAGAACTGAGGTCTGTACATGTTTTTTTTTAATTTACCAATGCCAGCGAGAAAGCCAACGAAACCAGTAAGGCCGTGTTGGATTTCCAAGTGTTGAGCAATTGAAATCAGAGCAAGAAGAATGTTTGAGACACTTTATTGCTGGTAAAGATGTCCTTCAGTTCGGTGTTTCTTTCTTTTCGCAGGTTGTTTACAGCCCACATAATTTCCACCAGGCAACGTAGCGTAGCTTCGTTCACAAATTACATATGTGGTAGCCAAATAGTAACACTTTGGTAAAATCAGATCCAATAATTTAAAACTGCAACTGAGTTCATGACTCCAGCAAGCAATCGTTTCCCAATCGTCAGTGGTCCAGATGCTCTGTACGAAGCAAACGAGGGGCTGGTTTTCACCAGGCTACGTTGTCCTTTTATTGGACGGTCAACTCTTTTGCAGCCTCTGTTAATATATCCCAAAATTATTTTCTAGACACTTATAAGCTTTGTCCAAATTTTTGACAAAAGTTAAAAAGGTTTAACAAACCACAAAAACACCTGAAGATCATTAGTTTGATTTTATCTCAAACATAAATAATAAGTTTCGGTATTGGTATTAATATTGTTGATGCTGGTCATGTATTCACTTTGTAACGGATCAATACCAAAGTATACAGTATCGCACTCCTACAGTATCAATACTTTTACTAGGCACTGTATGAACATTACTGATTTAGATGTTTTTTCACAAGTCTCTCCCTGTTGACTCATCTTTCCTTTTAAGAAAAAAAAAAAAGGTGAAGGGGTAAAATAGGAGGAAGAGTAAAGATAATCGAGGTCAGGTGCTCATTGGCTATAGTTCACTGTAAAATTCATGGACTTTCCATTTTGGCTTTTTCCATTTGTCTCGTACCGCGGTCCACTCTTTGCTCTTAACCTGGCACAAAGCAGATTAATTGCTCTGTCGTACGAAAGGTAGGAAGGGGCCCGCGCACCTGTCCGCCGTGCCACCACGCATTAAGATGAATGCGTCCCAGCGTTGGTCTTCATTAGTTATTTATAAGGACCCACTGCCCAGAATAACAGCACTAAAAAGAAAGGGACAGGCTGAACGCGGGAGCCAGCGGCGGTTTCTGGCAACGCTCACAGGGAAGTAATAGGAAAGTGTTGACCAAAGTGACATTAACCACAGTGCCCCGCCAGACGGCTCAATTGGGTTGTCATGTCAACGCGGCATGCTTGTCACATAAACATCAGGCTTGGACAAAAGCTATGTGAAGAGGATTTGCTTGTTATAATGGCTGTAAACGGATTGAAGCCATTTGAGAATTTGTTGGCTTTGGCACTGTTTTAACTGTTAGTTGTTTCTTTTTTTTTGGTGTAGTAAAATAACAGAGTAATTTTATGAGAGCCTGTAATTTTTACCACAAGGAAAATTTACATATACAGTAATTGACCTCAAGAAAAAGAAATAAACTATAGAAATACCTCTTTTTAGCAACCAGCATCTTAAGATCTAAATTGGGTTCAGGCACTGGCAACAGTGTCTTCAGGCAGAAGTAATACAGACTGCTACAGGAGCTGCAGTCGTCAGCAACCTGATAACAAAAATGTAATATGAGTCACAACATTCATTCTACCTCTGGGATGAATAAAGAATACTTGATATTTTTCTTTAATTGAAGGTGTAAATAAACTACAATATTAGAACCAAGAAATCCAAGGATAGACATTCCGAGAAACTTTGCTAAAATAGTTGACTGCATTTGACAACTCATTGAAATCGAATTATGTTTAACATCTTTTCACCTTTATGTAATTTAGCACAGTACAGATAAAACTTTTGATTTGATTTTATTTCTAGATTCAAGATGGCCACATAAAACCTTCTGGCAATCTGGGTTTGGTTAGCGGGCCTTTAGTTTGGCACACGTTATCTATTGAAAAACTACTTCAGAACTTCAATTGGAATAAATCATTCCTAACACAAAAAATTGTGTTGACAGCATCATGGTGTGGGAATGCTCTTATTAAGCACCTGATGGGCATTGATGGGAAGGTGAATGTAAGTATACGTAGAATGTCCAAAGCCCAGTCTTTGGACATGGGCTTTGGACAAGCCCGAGAATCCAGTGAAGAATTCACTGGATTCTTCACAAATCCAGTGAAGAATCTGTAGCAATGCTGGTAAATTGTGGTATTTAGCTAAAGATTGTGCAAAAAATGTATAATCTTGAGGTCTCCAAAGCTAGCAAAGACATACCATAACTTTTTCCCAGAGGTTTGAAGGCTTAGGCAATGTGCTGCAGCTTTTCAGCAAGATCTCGTAAGACGAAAGGGACTCTACCAAAGTTTGAAGAAAATCATTAGCCGAGAGGAAACACGGCATTCGCAGCGCTTGTGGGGTTGGTTTGCTCCTGTCAAATTTGATCTTCCAGCATGCCGGCATTGCGGGAGTTTACTGCCTGGGAGCTAATATTTAGTAGCGACTCGAGATGTCTGATAGCTAATGAGAGGACAGGCTTTCACAAAGCCACAGCGCCCTATTGATCCCCCCTTCTTATCATCAGCCTCATCAGGGTGCATTCACTAACTTGGCAGGGACCTTGATTGCATGGTTAGAAATTCAAGTGGTGGATGTATCAGGTTTGATATGAATATTACGCGGTTTGCCCACAGGGACAATTCCATTTGTAAAGCCTTACCTCCCTACTCTGGAACCTTTTTGCATTTGTCACTTTGCATTTGCTTTAAGGAGGGAAGCTTTTAAGCACTCCCAGTAACAGAAAGCATGCTTTGCTGGTGACATTCCTGTGATCTCTATGAAAGCCATCTGGAATATAAAAGTTCTCGGCTTGCGTTTTAAAAGCATGTTTTGTGCTTTTTTTTTTCTTCTTTTTTTAAAATTTCGTGGTCTGATGCGGGTGCGGTGAGGAGTGGGGGGAAGCGAGTAAATCAGTTCATGCACACGCTCAAAACACTTTGAGGACGACGATGACAACGCGTTAAATTTAGACGCAGTGAGTTAAACACTTGTCTGTCAGCGCGGCAGCGCGCGTCCCCAGACGCCCCTCACATTTCCCCATCTGTGTATAAAAATCAGATGTGGGTGACACTGTTCTTTGAGTGTGTTTTAATCTTTAGGCCCTCCCCCCCAAACACATTAAAAAAAAAAAAAGAGTCTGTTTTTTATTAAATACCACGTCAATGTACGTAATCGGCCCATTAAACGGCGTGTTTCGGGCTCCCAGCACAAGCCGTCCGCATGCGTTCGCCTACCCACCACCACGATTGGTGGCCTCGGCGCGCACGAACGAGGGTCGGCTCTTGCTGTCCAGGGATTTGTGTACACAGGCTGAAAAGAGGGTCTGCGAAAACATTAACGCGAAACGGAGCATGAACGCGCGCTGCACGGCTGAGATTTGCAGGTGCCTCGTTTCCCGCACACTGTAGGTCTTTGTTCTGCCATGACCTCGGTCCAGACGCTCCCGTCTGACGGCGAGGTGTGGTCCACAAAGGCCGAGTGGACGGGTTGGCGATTGTGAAAGTGATAGAAACAGCCTTGGCATCCGTCGGCATCGCCTGGATGCCTGCAAAGCGGGAAACAATAGCTGACGCACGGCCAAAACTGCGTAAAAAACATGACGGAGGGAATGGCAAAAAATTCCCCCCGCTGTCATTTAAAATTTCTAAAAGCTAGCAGATATTTCTCATGACTATCTGCTTTCCCCCTGGGTGTCTGGTATCTGCGGGAAAAGTCGCGGAAGGTAGTGCTAAAGGTAGGCGGAATGCAAAGGGTGCACGTGGAATCGTTTTAGACCGACCGTATGTGAGAGGGATGTGAGGAGAAACATCGCTCAATGTCCTCTTCAATGTATCTCTTGGAGAGAGTGTTAGCACATGTTTGGTTCACTGGCTGCCCTGCCCCACAAGTGTGTGTGTGTGTGTGTGGGTGTGTGTGTGTGTGTGTGTGTGCGCGTTGGCGTGCGTTTGTGTGCGTATGTGACCGGCCTTGCAGCAAAGCAACTGCCACGTTAAGGTGGGGGGTTGAGCAGAAATACACCCCTGGGACTTGAGTCCTGGCTCAGGTCCAGCTCTCCTGATATGTTAACAAGAAGAACTTGTTCTTATCAATGGGCTGCTTTATTCCTATTACACACACACACACACACGGATCAACAAAAATGCTAACATCAAAAATTCCAGTACTCTTGTACTCACAGCAACACACACCCAGGTAGACCGACAGAGGAGAGACTCAGCCAGCCTCTGAAATAAACACAAATGTATAAAAAAAAAACAAAAAAAAAACGCCATGATACATTTTTCTGCTGTTGGTTATCAATTATTTTTGTTAGAACCAAAGGCAAAATTATGAGATATATCAGAGAGCAAAGTTGGTGAGAATTTAGAAATGGAATTCATTTAAAATAAAGAAAATGACTACAGAGTTCACCTTTTTGGTTGTGGTTAGCAGCGTTTAGCATGCATGTAGCCTGTAGCTAAACAAGCATAATTAGCGCAGTTAGTATTACTAACTATAAAAGTCAAGTAAGGTAACTAGACTGATACTTCGCTTTGTGCTGGAGCGGACTGAATGAACAGCTGCAAGATTTCTAGAAGCTTCCTTGGATTTGATTTGCAAATAGCTCTGGTAGCTAACAGGCTTCTTCCCTCAGCAAGAACACTGTAAAGTTTTACCAGCGACACGATGGGAGCTGCAGACAGGTGTCAGACCTTGCTGACTCTAAAGCTGAGCTGCGCTGAACGCCGCAGCAACTAAAGTAAGTTAAATAACACCAACTGCACTGCTAACAACAGGCTGCAGCGTGAAGAAACTCAAAAGTGAAAATTCCACTGTAGTTATAGGATAAGTGGTAGAACTTTTACGTACAAGTTTAGCCTTCATTATTAGCTGATACCATTTAGACACGTTTCATGTTATTGTTTACATCCAGAAATTTTGCGAAGGCAAAAAGACGATTCTTTTCCTTGCCACCCGTAGCCGCGCTGCCACGGTAGAACAGCTCCTGTAACTAAATGAAACCTTCTTAATTTAGAGCAGTGCGCCACAGCAAAGGGAAAATAACTCAGAAAAACCATCCTACATGCAGACTCGTTGCCATAGCAACAAACAGCTCCACTATATGTATCAGGATCCAACACCTTAAAACCCCCCAAACGTTTCCCACACAAAGGGCAACACGTCCAGTCCTCAACAGTTTCATGTTTTCAGGCTTGATGTTTATTTTGGGATTATAAAATGATCATCTGAACACAGCGGTGGTTGATTAGCTCATCTAAACAGCTGCTCTAATTGTGACGATGATCTGACAGAGTTGGTGTGTTGGTCACCGAAACACTGAATTTCGCTGCACATGGACATTTGTTTATTTAAACCCTTCAATGTCCTGTGAGGTATGATACCCTGGAACCTTGTTATCGAGTTGTCCTAGTGTTGACAATTAGTACTAAACTAATATTCTGAGAATAAAACATCGGCTTGTGAAGCTGGAATGTCATTGTGTTTTACTGATATTCTTTAAAAAAATTTTAAAAATATCCTAAGTCTTATGGATTTAGGATAAGCACTAAAAATAGTGCTTCCTGTTTTTGGTCAAGATAAAGACACAGTTAGACCTTCAAGTAAGCGGGATAAAGTTTTGTCTTACATGAGCCGTCATCTTACATGGGTCAGTGAACCGATTGCAGCTTTCTCACAGATCATAGATTATCAATCTATAAAAAGTTTGACCTGCCGATTTCGATTTAAGACGGTGCCATTTTTTTGATTGAAATGTCGCTTAATATAGGAAGAAAGTCTCTTGAGTTGGTAACAGTGGGGTCACTATTGATATTGATATTGATTAAGATGAAAAGTCATGCTGGTTTAAAACCCTGTTGTTCTTGTAGAATGGGTTGTTTTTGCCACATGACAAATGTTCAGAATTATCCTCACGTTTTTTCCTCTTCCACACCACAGCGTTCCTGTTGAAAACAAACCTGAGATGGCTCCATTCTTCTCACTGTTTGCCTCAAAGCCTGCGTCATTACTTAAAGCCGGGACCTCGGGCCTATTGATATCTTCGCTATCGATCCCCTCCCCTTCTGCTCCTCGCCCACGACAACAAGGAGCGTGCCAAGCGGGCCCCGCTCGTTAAAAAAAGTCTGAATTCAAAACACCTGCTGAGAGGAGAGGGCTGAGTGGCACTGATAAACAACACCTCAGAGCGCTGATGAGAGGCAGCCGAGGGAATCTAAACAAGTAGAAGGTAAAGGCAGATGGAAGAAAATGAACCGCTGCGAAAGAAAAACAAAACAAGCAGAAGATGTCTTGGGCCGGTCCGAGCTTGATAACCGAGGTTGCGATCCGTTGCAAGCAAAAGATTTAATCGCTGCTCTGCATTTTTTGATGTTAGCAAAAAGAAAAATGCAGATATGGCAACATTTTAAGCACATAAACTCTGTTGTTGCCTCAATGGGAAGAGTGCCAACATCTTGGTAGGACGTAGGTCGGAGCAGTTCTCTTGGTGAGCCCCTCCCTCTGCCTGCTCCCAGCCAATTAGAAGGCAGGAAATCGTCTCGACATAGCTGTGCAGTGAAAGGAAACTTTGTATAAATTCACACCCCTGCAATTAAAGCAACAAGTCTTTTGGGGAATGCTTCTAACAGCTTTGTGCATTCTTCTTTAGAAAGGAAAAGAATCCCAGATGGACTGGATTGAAACCATCTGTGAACAGAGTCTGTTTTTATGTTTTTTCTGGTGGTGGGACTAACAAAAATTTTTTTAAATCGAGTTAATGGCAAATTCTGTAGTTAATCATAAACAAAATGAGCAGCACTTTAAAGTCAAAACCCCCTTTTGCTGCTACGTTTGTGGGGGATGGGGGGAAAGACACTTGAGCTAGCTATTGTTTTAAATCTGTTATTTGACTTATTGATCCATCAGATTGGTTTAAAGGGCCATTATAGCCATTCACTTTTCAAATATTTCATGAATCTCTGATCATTCATGGAATTCCTGTGAAAAAAAAAAAAATCATCTGAACTGGACGAAGCGTTGAGGACGCTTGTGCGTCGGATTTATGGATGTAACGGAAACGCGCGAATCCAAAGGTTCTGGCCGAACATTTGGATGTAAGAATCAATTTTAAAAAAACACATAATTGTGTTAAAATTCTATGAGTAATTAAATTAACGAATAAAAGTCCAGATTTGTGGAGCAAAGAACAGCTATTAATATTTTTAAAAGTTTCCTTATGGTTTTTATCTACATATTCTGGTTCAACCGGCCCATTGAGAACATTCATGATCTTGATGTGACCCAAAATGAAAATCAGTTTCACATCCCTGTCTGGCTCCCTGATTGTCAGTCGGTAGGCCTGCAGCTGTTCCATACTCTCCCTATCGTTCCGTTAATAGAACAGTCCTCAGTAAGACATTAAAAGTCTGGGATAAATCTGCTTTTCACATTTCTGCAACTTTACCTCAGCACATTTTATTAGTAAATCTGGGGAGTAGCTGTGCTCTGTAAGCCTCTCTGCATTATAAAAGACACAAAGTGAACTTCTGGAGACAGAGAGAGAGAGAGAAGCTGATGAAAACAAAAATGTGACACCATTGTTTCTGCTAGCTGACGGGAGTTAAAGCACAAAGAGAACCGAGCGGCGTCTCCTCCAGGTCGGCCCGCTGACACCGACTCGGGGTGAGGCAGAGCGCCACATTGCCCCCGCCGTCACCCGCCCTCCCCCCGCGGCCCACCTCCGTGACAGAGGAGCACAATTACAAGCTCCTACACTTTCTCCGATTCTCTCCATCGGCGACTCCTCCGCAGACCTCCCATGCTTCCTCCCTTGTCGCAATCAGACCCATTTACTTATGCCAACAGAAAAGCCTTCACTTTTTCCATTTTCCGTCGCTCGGACTGCTGCCCACATCCAGCACACACACACGCACACACACACAGAGTGTAAAACACAACTCCCACTCTCGAGTAGTACCAAGGCCAAGTGCTGCATTACTCACACTCTGTGTCATTTGAACAAAGAGCGCGAGGCTTGTGCGGAGGCAAGATGTTAATACTTTTTCCCTCAGCACAGTGTTATTATAGCTGGAAGGGTCTGAAAAATCTGCCATGTGGCCGACACCATCAGGAGTCTCTTCTGTCTGATCCTACAAGGTTTTTTTGTTTTTTGTCTCGCACCGGAAGTCACACGGACCTGTTGATTTTTAGAAACCCGCCCGCAAAAGACAAAACATGTGGCCGCCTGCAGCCACCCTCGCTTCCTCCGTTGTCCCGAAACATTGTGTTGCATCCTTCGTCACGCGGCTCACTCTTGGGTGTATTGAGGACTATTATTGCTTATTCTGCTCTGAATCACAGCCTCTGTGCCTTTTAGTTAGGAGTGCAAACCCCAAACTCGGGAGTGCTGAAGTAATTAAAATCCTGCTGTGTTTGTTGTATTTTCAGTTCTGGTGGTTGCAATCTGGGACTTAGTCGGGTATAAGAGTCAGATTAGAGCAGTTAAAAGAATTAGATCTGTGTCTGGATGACGTTGGGTCCAATATGAGGTTTTTGATGCAGGAAAAAGTTATGGTGCGAGTCACAAATGAGATTTACAAATGAGACTTTATGCATCTCCAGTCAATGAATTACAAAATTGAAAAAATGACTTATTACAGCAACTCAGTTAACTAGGCAGAACACATTATATAGATTATTACGCACAGAGTGGTGTTGTCAAGGCTTTATGTATGTTTTATGTATTTTGCAGGCACATAGTGCCATTTTAAAACACAATCAAGTAACTATGTTGCCTTCTGTAGTAAAAATGTTGTATATATCAAACAAGTTAAAATAAATTAGACTTTGCAATTTAATGCCTTGGAATTGGCCTCTATCTCTTTAAAAATCTCCTGCTCTTATGACAATTCGTCTTCAGCACATCTTCACGACAGTGTGAAGATGTAAACAGTGTGTTTACAACAGTTCTTAGCATTTGGTGACTTCCAACTGGTTGCCAAGAGAGACTCAAGGATTTCTCAAACATGCATGAAAGAATCAAAAGCAACACTCCAGGTACATCTTGACATTCTAACTTAACAGAAAGCTCAATGAGGTTGGTTGTGAAAAATACTATATTTCATGCACAAATATGGACTTAATTAAAAGCTTGAAGCTTAATTTCAAAAGGTACTTGTGATCTGACAAACAAGTCTCATTGGGATAAATCTTAGCAAAATAAAAACTTTGAGATGTATTTTTATCCAATGTTTTTTTTTAATCCAATGAAATTTTAATTTTATTCAGAACTCAACCCATACTAGACACCAAGCAGTTCAGGTTTAGGAAAAAGACGACCAGCTCTTGTACGTAAACAGCTCTACACGAGAACCTGGTGATGTTCAAAATATACTTAGCTATCACTGCAAACGGTCCAGAGGCTGAAGAAAATAAGTGGACATGAACATAGCCTGGCGTTGAATCACGAAAGCCCTCAGCTCCGGTTTTATGACCAAACATCTTCGTCTTGGTAGTTTCCCTTTTTACCCGTCACCATTTCTGATCGTGTCATCAAAATTTTTGATCGTTTTTCTTTTCTTTAACTAACGGCTAACAGAAATAGGAATCTGCTTTAGTTTTACACTCTCATCTCGTTGACTGGCTAAACGCTGACTGGATAATTCTAGACTGAACAGAGATCCTGAAAATACTGATTCATATTTCTAAAACTTGTCATTCTCACAACATTTTCATTTTTTATCGTTCCTTTTGGCATTATATGCTATATGCTCGGGTTCAGCCTTGATATCACCTTTTATGTTAAAAATCTTGTGCTCTCAGGAACCCAGTATTGTGGATCGTCTCATGTTGCGATCTGGATGCAGCGCTACATCCATCAGCTTCTTGACAGAATATCCAGTTTTGCTGTAGAATATTTCTTCTGCTCCTGGAACAAAGTGCTAAAGGATATGGGGGGTTGGCAGGGTAACGCAAAGAAATATGTTTTATTATAAGACAAACTTTTGATTTATTTCCTTGCCGTCATGACTGCTGGCATCTTTCTTAGAATCCATTTTAAAAAAATATTGTGTTTTTCTTGTGTTTGACATCACTACCAAATAAATTATGCACAGTTAAATCTGTTTGCGTTACTATTATTTGGTGTTTCTCTCACAACATTATTCCAGAAGGTTTTATGAGCATCTACTCAATTGAATATTACAATGGAACAAAGGTAATTTCAGCTGAAAGAGTCTGTTTCCAGTACATTTCTGTTCAAGTAACCATGGAGCGTTTTTATAAACTTTACCTTATCCTTCCCCAAATGCCTGCAGCGCTTCTGAGAAAATCTCCTTAAACTTGAAACGGTTTACACAGCCGGGCCGACTGAACACACAAACGCGCAACTTTTTACTTTCTCCCGCTCCATTCCCACTCCGCTTCCACGGCTGCCTCATCTATGCTCGATCCGATTTCAGCCGGACTCCGATCCTTCCTCTGAGCTTTGTCAGGCTGCAGGCTGTGGGGCCGTTTTCACGCGCCGGAGCGAGAACGAGGGATTCCTAATGACTCTGCACTCCGATAGTCTTCTAGTGATGCCCAGAGCTTCCAGCCAAGGACCTTCTGATGTGACATAGCTACTCATCAGGCCGTCCCTGTAACGCCGCGGCTCAGGCGGGAACAACGCGGGCCCTCTGAGTCCGGGAAGCTCGGCAGCAGGCGAGCGTTAGCAGATGGAGACATGCTGATCAGAGGAATTGTTTCAAAGGTCTTTTCTACTCTTCCCATAATGAGGAGCTAATTTTCTAAACACCTATATTGTCCCTGGGGAGAGCTTGAGAGTAAAAAAGCTCCTTTCATTCAAGCTGAGGTTTGTAAAGTATTCATAATGTAATGTATAATTGATATGCTCATATTGAAAATATTTATAATCCTCTGGAAATGAGTAGCTGTGAATGTGTCCTTGGGCATTAAGGAACCTTAAAGCTTTGTACTGTATTACCTTTCAGATTTATACTTTTTTTTCTTTGCTTGGCTTTCTGTACTTTAAATTATTAAATGTACATGACTGGACTATTTCAATACCTCCTGTGTTTTATATATATAAAGTTTCACAAAGTTATAAAAGTTTTACTGCAATGGAAAATTGTTTTAACCTCCACTTCAAATGTTACACTACAATGATGGATGAAAAATTGATTATTTTGCATTATTTCTGAGTTATTTTACTTCCAACCTAATTATAATTGGTGGTATTATTATTGTTATGCAAGTCAATATATATCTTAGGAAGTTCTGTAACTTCTGTAATGAGTAACATTACATTTCTCAATAAATCTACTTTCAGCCCTAGTTGGGTAGTAATGCTTATGAATTAAGGAGAAAATTGAGGGGGATTTTTTGGGCTTATTTCTACTGATGCTCCAAAGTTAATGTCTCATCTTTAACTGAATACACATCAGAGAATATTCTACTTCCTGACACTTTTATGACCCAAAGACCAGGAAGTTTGTGGTTATTTGATTATGAATAACCCAGACTTTGTTTAGACCTGGTGATCGCCGGTCAGATGTGATGAAGAGAAACCGGCCGACAAATTGGTGCATCCATAACTCTGACATGAACTTAGATAAGAACTGCCTTAAGGACTATCAATGTTCATTCATAGTATTGTTAGCTTTTAGTTACTTTAGCCAAACAACCTATGTTATACTAAGACATAGCTCATTTTTACTACAGCTTCTTAGGGGCACGTATAATGACATTTGTATAATGTCTAATCAGAAGAGGAAAAGAATGAAAGAACCAATAAAAAAAGAATGGAGAGATTTTACACCATGCTATTACTGCAGTATTTGTGAGAAGTTTGTACATTTGCATTCCTTAAGATGAAAATATGGAACAACATTCCAGCATCCATGCATCGTGCAAATGCAAATCTTTCAGTGTCTGCTGATTCAATTTAAAACGTCACGATTCGATTAAGAAACCATTTTTAATTCAGAAACCAATTTTTCTATTCAAACGGTCTGGAGATTCTGCTTAAATTACGTGACTGACAAGAGGAAACGACAGTTTAAACAGACCATGTATTGAGAACAATTTAAAAGTTTCTATACTGTATCAAGTTTATATTTAAATAGAGATAAGTTTGGGCGTAATATTCTGTAACAAAAATGACCAGCATTAGGTTAGCTAAGCTGCCAGGTGAAAAAAATATCTAAGAAATATTTGAAATTTTACACACAAAAAAACTAAGCACAAACTTTGCCGACACCAGTGCTTAGTAACATCTAATTACACACTTATATAGAATATGGGCGTATTCAGCTTATCCCACTGTGTAGAACTGCACAGCGTTGTGGCTACAACGATCCAAAAGAAAAAGAAAACAAGGTTTAAGCTTTTTAATCTGCTTGTTGTTCCAAATTGAGCGGCACTTTCAATCTCGCGTCTCCCCGGCTGGTTGTACTTCCACTTGTACAAAACTGTCAGATGGATTTTAAGCCTCATAGTCCTCAACACGAACCTGTAGTCACATTGTACTGTGTGCACTTTTGTAAATGAGAAAAATGTTTTCCACAAAGCCCATAGGAGAGGCTTGTAGGGCGGTCAGAAAAACACTTATAAGTCTCAGATATTTATGTTTGACTTTATATAAAACAAATTTGACTGTGTGATTTCCTAATGCTGCCATATTCAAAGACAACCGACTAACGATGCCGGAACATGCTACATGCGTGAAACATCCCCCGTTTGGTGTAAAAATGTTAAGGTGGCACATCAATCCATGCGATTATGGATTAGAAATTGTGAGCTCAAGAGCAAAGAAACTGCGTCTGTTTTCAAATGTGGTGAAAGGAGCAATTTAAATGTCCCCTTTGCAGCCGGCGCTGATGTACTGCGGAGAATACTTCACAACCTAACACCTCATCTTCTTAAACAATGGCCGAATGTGGTGCCAACTCTCTCTGCACCGGAGCTGCAGCTCTGGAGCGCCGTCGTGCCTCGCTCGGCCCAAACTGCTGCCCGTTGAAACTCCTCTTTAGCAACTGCGTGCAGCGCTTTCAAACATCTTAAATTTGTTTTCGAAAGCCCAGCTGAAAGACGGCTTGCAGGGAAATGAATGTGGGCAGCTCTGGTGCAGAATGTTGGTTGGAATTTGAATCTGTTGTTTTGACAGCAGCGCAACATTACAGAGGATTTTCTGCTGTTTGTCAATGTTAGAAAGGAATTTTTCCTGTGCCAGTTCTTTTGAAACAGCAACATGCTCTATTCTTGCAGCAGATTTTTGTTTGTCTAGCCTCTGCCCCTTGGCCTCAGCTTTTGGTCAACAGACAACAACAAACAGAGATTATACCTCTCCTTGGTAAATCTGGATCGATCACATGTCTATTGGCAGTCTTCATAATGAAAATACCAGAAAGAGGGATAGCTATGATGATTTCACTTGTAACTAGATACAACTGAACAATCATAAATTCTTGGAAAGCTTGTTTGTTTCATTTTAAATTATGCCATATTTGTAGAGGAAATACATTTGTTGATTGAGCAGCAAAGTAAAGTACAAGGGTTGACAAATCCTCTCCACTAATACCAAGAAGCTTTGCTATGATAAAAAACAAATTGCACACATTCACTTACGGTGTTTATAGAAACTTAAATACTGACCCCCTAATTAGATATCGCAATACACTTACAATAGAAGCACCACACCCTGTCCTGGTATTGCAGAATACAGAATTTGACACCCTTCATCCAGATATACGCGCTCTGTTCAAAACGGGACATAGTGCTACTTTCACATAGCACGTCTTAATGCTCATTTCCGATGTTCTGTCAAAATCTGACGGCTCCCAGCACAACTTCTGTGTGAACAATTTATTTCTCCAAAGAAGAACATAGACGTCACACACCTGTGCACCGTTTACGGAAGTAACAACGGATGCCACCCGTAGATGGATCGATTTTGAAGTTATTTAGCGATGGGAGCCGACAGCATCGTCACAAGATCAAACAATGCAAAGGAAGCTAGTAAAAAGAAGGTACGACTAATAAAGATGGTTTGTTTGGCTGTGTTGTCGAAACCGGGAGTGGTGGCATTGTGATCTAATGGGCTTCAGTGGCAGACTCGTTTCATGAGCTCAGAATTTTCAAAATTATAATTATCAGCCACGCTACGTCCGGTTTTACCGCATTTAGCTTCTGCTAGTTCATAGTTATGACGCAGGTCTCACATAAGTCATGTAAACGTCACATAAAACGCAACATTTCCATTCAGACTGTAGATACGATTTAATACAGAACTGACACAAATCCAAATATTTTAGGGGTGAAAATATCGGAATGGGGTCGATCAGAGTGCCATGATGAAGCCTGATACGGGTTGTATTTGCCTGTTGAGTGAACATAGCCGAAGTGACACATTTTTCATAAATTTGATTTGATGTTTCAAAGAATGAGCTTCATATGAAGGTTTCTCTTTTTTGCCTAGCATGCAAAGAGTGAGTGGGTGTGTGGTCGAGCTAGGAAGCTACATCACTTTGTCTAATATGGTGAGAGTAGCCAGTTTATGTTGACATACAAGTTTTTCAAATCTGAGAAAAAATGTTTTCACACAAAAACTACATGTGGACAAGGGATGTGAATATAGGAAATAATTCTGGCTTTTATTGTAGGTACGTCCTGGCTAATATTCTGCGGTTGCAGCTAAGTGGCATCAAAAAGCCCCGATCCTCCTCCATGTGGCTCTGAATAAGTGTTATTAGGGTAAAACCAAGCTCTTGACCCCCATTGTTTCTGCACTTGGTCATATTTCTCCGTCATCATCACAGGCCCACGCTGAACTTCACTTCCTTCACCGTATCAATGTCTGAGACAAAATAAGACGGCGGGCGTGCAGAGACACACACTTAGACAGAATGTCATCACAACGTGGGTTCATCACCTCCATCAAGAATGAAGCAACTCATCATCTGCTCTGGAAAAGGACACACACACACACACTCACACCTAACTCCCACACAGCTAAGTTTCAGTTTGTCATCTGGGCACACCAAGATGTGCGACGTCTTCACCGTACTCGTCCCCTGACAGTGCAGCTCCTCTGACATTTACCCAAAGCAAAACAAATTCCACCCATGAGCAGGTTTCCAATACACACGGAAAAAAAAAAAGAAACGTTTAAAGCCATTCCCGGAGTAATCAGAGTGTAAGAGTGTCCCTGGATAATAAAGGCGGCAGAGGAAGAGGACGGAGAACGAAGCTCCCTCGCGAGCTGACTGGTGATATTTTGCGGCGGTGCAAACGAGGCCATTTTGCTGCTGATAACGATGCGGGTTTCCACGGTTTAGGGGCTAATTTAAAGAGGAGGACCGCTCCAGACTTACGGCCCGTACGAGTTGAGTATTTTTCTCCTCATTTGAGCTTTGCTTTCAAAGAAAAACGGACTCAATAAACCCCCTTTTTTATTTTTTTTTTAAACGTATCTGGGCCCATTTATGTGAACAGCGTTGTGTAACTCCTCCAGAGGCTCCCTCTTTCTTTCTCTTTTCTTTGTACCCTCCGTCCTCCCTTCCCTCTCCACCATATGGGAGATTGAGACGCAGCATGTTTTGAGGATGGAAAATTGATTATAAATAGATGATGTGGGGATCCACGGTAACGACGGGCGGAGAGTGCTCTGTCCCACATTGCCCGTGTCTCAGCTGAAATGATGCAGCACTCTGATGCTTTCCAGAGCATACTCCTATGCATTAATGCTAGTAAGTCTATATGCCTCTAGGGAGCTCGACTGGTGGTGGGGTAGGGGGGTCACCTAATGGGCCATCCTCTTTTCTCTTTGCCTTGGAAGAGCGTCAATTTCTTCTTCCCCCACCCTGCCACCCGCTGCTTTCTGTTTCTCTTTCCAGGAGACTGGTTACAATAACTACAGCTCTCACAAACTCCGGTCAGAGCCCCGGCTGCGAGAGAGATGGAGGAAAGGCACGCACGTAAATCCAACCTGCACATCCAGAAGCCCGCACATGGTGACTCACGCCTTGGAATCCTTCAATTTGAGGATAATAAATTGCAGCAGGAAGCAATTGTGTCACCGATGTGCTGAGGGAGATGAAATTGAAACCCGGCTCGGTGACAGTGGCACACTCTCAAAGGGGGAGAAGCACCCAGGCGCCCCCTCGCTTTGACTACAGGGAGACGAGCTGAAACAATTCCCTGAGTCCCCCTTCACCCTCTTTTGCGATGCCAAGGCTTTCTCTGGGTCATGAAAACATTAGTCGGGCTGAGCACTCTTGGCAGCGGAACTGCATCTGCATACACGAGTCAAGCGATAACCTCCACTCCCTTATTTTGTTTTTTCCTTTGCGAAAAATGAGAATCCGATTGACAGCAGCAGCATCTAGTCGGGTAATTGTGCAGGCAACCAAACAGAGATATGGAAATGCGATTGCTGCGTTAAACAGCCACAGGAAGTTCTTATGATGATTGAAACATGTAGGAACAAACACACACTCGGAAATAGACATAAAACCTATGCATTGTCTTGCGAAGGTTCTCTATTTCACAGTTTGTCATGTTAAAACGACAAACTTTGATGGGTTTTATTGGGAATTTTATGAATTAACAACACAAAGTAGGACATAAGTCTAAGGTGAAAGACAGCGGTAAGATTTTCAACCCTCTTAACATTGTACCAATAAATAAAGTAAAGGCTTTTTGCCTTGTTAGAAATATAGGAAACATCTCAACTAGGACAGTTAAATCCAGGACTTGTAAAATCACTAAGTCCACTGAATCAAGGCTCCATAGTGACTGTGGAGGACCTGTAGACATCCAAAACCTAGATAAGAAAACCGCTGATCATGTACTCCACAATCTGTTCCCAGATCCAGATCAAGAGCAAAACTGAATTGATGGGAACATGAACGGAGGGAAATACAGATAAACTCTGGAAGAAGTCATTCTGATGTCCGCCTTCCAGCAGAAAAACAAAGTTAAAAATACAACCAAAGCTACGATGGCATTTTTATGATTAAAGCTCACACCTACTCTCCATCCAAACGGATTGAGCTTAAACTAATTTGCACTAAAGAATTAGCATCTTCTTTGCAAAAGTGCATATTCCTCAAAAATTAACGCCCGACTTTTCAGACTTTTATTTTCACTCCATATGACAATTGTATACGACATAATTTTGTCTTACGTAGAATCCCAGTAAAATATATTGAGATTTGTGAGGTCAGTGAATACAGAAATGGGTGTCTAAATGATTTTATAACGTGCTGTATATATAGTTTTAATTAATAAGATATATTTGAAAGGGTTTAAAGTTTTAAAACAGTTTATCACTCGTTTTATTTATTTAGTTTACATACAAAGGTTCCATCCGCAACCTTTACTTAGTTTCAGTTTCTGCTTCAAAAACTGATCTGATGCAACGCTGGAGAAGACAATTGTGTGAATATTATTCAAGAAGGAGTTAGCCAATCAGTGAAGCTATTCAAGCCTAAAAAAAGCATCTCAATGCTGAACATGTTGCAGCAGAAGATACGTCCCCAGCGTTAATGTCAATGTCCACGGCCCATATTTCTAATTAAGTCATTGTTCAAAGAAGTTACTTGAATGATCAGAGGCTCCTGAAACACTTGAGCACTGAACGTGTTTAATTACAGACACTCCAATCAGCTCAATGAATAATGTGAACCAAGTCCCACCACTACATGGATATATAGCTCCTTCCTCCGCCGTACTACTCAGCTGATGGGCGGCTAAGTTTGCTCTGACTGCAGGTGGCAATGGTGACACACACACACGCACACGCCCACACACACACACACACACACACACACACACACAACTCCATCTTTGGCCCCAAAGAGAGAAGTCAATCAGATCCCCCCCAGAGTGCTGAGCGGGGGCCCCAGCATAACTGGATAAACGCTGTTGTCTGGCTCGCGAGTGGAAATGCAGTTGGAATCCAATAAGAGCCCAACCCGCACCCAACGAAAAACGTAGCTAAACAAGGCCCGTGCAACGTGGACGTCCTTAAGCGGGTAATTTGGTCCGTGGCCGGGTTTGAACTGCTGTTATTCTGTTACGTTCCCTCACGGCCCTCTGCTTCGCTCTCCGTCTTGCTCCACTCCGATTCCCTCCATGAGACAAAAAAAGGAGACGTTTGCTGAGCTTGCAAATTCTCTCACAATGACGCTGTAGTCTGTGCAGATAGCTGATTTCAAATTCTCAACCTCGTCTGTAACGTCTTGTTTTATTCGAAGGCAATGATGTTTTTGTTTTTTTTTCTCATGCAAGATAAAAAAATAAACAGCATGTGTCGAGAGCGTCAACAAAGGCTCGACTAAAAGCAGGCGGACAATAGGACTGGCAGAACCTTGTTTTCTTGCTAAGTCTGTGGGTATCAGATAACGCGGAGTGTTTTATTGGGTGACAGATAAATAAAGAATAGCAGAACAGCGTGTGGGAAGACAGACACCGGTCTAAAAGCCCTCCATTCATCCCTGAGTTATGTTTCAGCTGGGTTGCAGTGTCAGATTGGACCCTAATCTCCTCCAGATGCCCCCGTAGAACAGAATTATCCCCACCCACGCAAGACCTAAACAAGGACAGAACCTTGAGAAGGCGGCTGATTAGCTAGGTATGCTGTAGTTGTAACTCGCTCATTCATCTCCTTGGTTTTGTTTCTGTGCATCACTTCTTTCTAGTTCTGACTATAACTGTATTTTCTATAGCTCTTTATTTTATGCCTATTCCTTGATAGATGGGAAGAACAAGGGAAATATATGCGTAGCCCTGTGATGACACACCACCTGCTTTTATGTTGGATTCTCAAACAGATGTGCCGTCTCTCTCTCGCATTATTGGGCGTATTAAAGTACGCCGTGGCTTTGTCTCCCTGACTTTGTAAATACAAACACCCACAACATCATTTGCAAAAGCCAATTTCATTTCCTGCTCTATAAACTCGACCCACCGCATTTGTTTTCCATGGAATCAATAAAAACCCAACCCGAAACTTTTTAAGTGTGTGAAGGACAGCTGGTGCCGTCGACGCTCTGCGGGGGGGGGGGGCAAAACCCCGGATTTCATCATACAGAAAGAATTTTTACAATGTTCAACATTTGTGTTCAGAACAGAGCACGTAATTTATTCCTCGGATTTATTCCTTTGCATGATGAATTCCACAGAAAATTCGTTTGGTTTCAGAAGCACTTTGGGGTTTAATGGAAAAAGCTGGTAAATAAGTATCGTTTCGAACAAACTTGTATAGAGTAAAGCAAAAAATTAAAAAAAGAAAATTATTCAGTAAGATGGAAAAGAGTACCAACACAAAAACCAAAGTGTTTGTGTCATCTTTAATCTGTAGGAAGACAACGGAGTTGAAATTTAACTTGTTGTCGCTAACAAAACTAGCTAGCGACAGTATTTCCATTATTCTAATGGCTGCGCAGTAGTAAAATTGTTAATAAATAAATTTGTGTTAGACATTATTCAGTGCTTAAGTTTTTGTCAGATAATTGCATACATTTTCTCCAACTGTGTTTAGAAAAAATACTCATCTCACTTGGTCCATATCTGTATTTTCAGTGCAAGAAAAATTTTAGGTTTTTTATAACCTAAAAGTGGTTTAGGATATAGATCAATCTAGCATTGTTTTTAGACACATCTGATAAATCAGTATAAAGTAGACATTTTGATCACCAGTTTATCCAGAGTGCTTCAGATTTTTTTGAGAGTCACAAAGCGTTTTCTTACAAATTAGAGATTACACATATCCTGTACCCCTACCGCAGAATGTATGCCAGTGATACTTGATCGCTTTATTACGCCAGTTAATCAGACAATAACTTTTCAATCTCTCAGGGACACTCTGACTATAGCGTGTTGAATCTTCATTCCAACAGTCAGGCCAGAAGTAATTATAGAAAAAAACTTAATGTATGCCAACGTCACAGTAAAAGTAGCATAGCTCATCCTGATGCAGTCCAACACCTGATGTTTCACAAAACTTGCCTCAATTCTTCATGCCTGACACCTGTGAATTTATTTTTCAGATATACCAAGATACTTTCGACTGAGTGGTAACCTAATTTATTTTTACTTTTTAAAAAGCAAATCTTTCAAGGCTTATTTATTCTCACCTGCCGAGGACAGGCTGTAAAACATCCGAGACGATGTGGAGTTTTAAAAAGGCCCCACAATTTGAGAGGATGTCTGTCTGTCCTTGTAAAACAAAACTGTAAATACGCAGATTGAAATTTACAAGCCAATCGAGCCGCCTGGAATTGAGTCAACTTCGTAAATGCTGAAGAGGAGAAAAGGAGACAAGGAGGCCTGGAATTATCTAGGCCACTCGAGCTGAAGTGTGGTCAGGGACGGACTGGGCGGCTCTCGCCTCGCTCTGGGCCAGGTCTGTTGAGAAGGTCATGTGAAAGTGGAATGTGGCTCAGCTGGACGGTCGCCAGAGGCTGTGTTCAGTTGAGTTCTCACTTTCTTAAGCAAAGTGAGAACTATCTGCCACTTGGGAGAGATTCCTTCTCTCCATTTCAGATTTGGATAATTGAAACCAATTAAGCCATCTTACTACAAGAAAAAAATCTCGCTTTTGCTGAAGGATTTTGTGTTTTGTGCGACATAATCACTACAAAAACAAATTATTACCAAGTATTTTGCTCTAGTTTCTAGTGCAAATATCTTGAAACTTAAGTTTGTCTTGAATTAAGACCACCTTTAAAGTAAAATTTCAGCAAGATATACAATCTTCTTTTGTAAATAATTCCTGAATATTGATGAAAACGTACTCTTTGCATTGTCAGACAAAAGTGAAAAATATCTTGTTACAAGTGAAATAGCCTTCCAATGGAGCTAGACCGTTTTCATCAATATTAAGGAATTATTTACTTCAAACAAGCCTCTATATCTTGATCAAAATTACTTTTACATTAGTTAGTCTTAATTCAAGTGTACCAAGGTATTTGCACTAGAAGCTAGATCAAAATTAATTAAGATTTTGTGTTTTTAGGGTTCGGGACAAGTCTGCTGTTTATTTGGACCAGCTATCGTCTGGCAAAAAAACAAAAAAACTAAACGGTAAAGATTTAGTGATAGAAGGGAATCCGTCAATCAGTGGGCCGCTGACAGAGCGAGTTAACCCAGCAAGCGACATGCAAAACAGGAGAATAATTGTGTTTTGTGCCAGAATGTAGACTGTCCGTACCACGCTGAGGCATAAAATAAACAAATAGGCAAAGAATGTGCACAGGTGGTGAGGCCACACTAACGTGTGTATACAAACAAGACACATATCCACAGAGATATGAAGGTATTTTCCAGATAAAATCAAAACAGAGAGCGGTACCTCGCCCTGGATAGGCATCTCCAAGATAAACCAGTCGGTACGAAAACAAATACAAATATGCTCTCTTTTTGTACATGTGAAAAAGCTTAGAAAGAAAAGAATTACGGTAACCCCTAGGAGGAGAGGCAAGGAGTTACATATATGGTGTCAGAATGCTGTTTGGGTTGGGAGCGATACCGTCTTGTGTCAGTCAGGCTATTGTTCCCACCTGCATCCTTGAGTCACAACTCTTGGTATCGCAATAAGAAACCAGGCGGTGAGGTCATGCTGGAAATGGAAAGACTAACAGGGCAGTCGAGAAAGGGGGATGAAAACAAGGGTACTTTTTCATGAGCTGCCTAAGATCTCATCAAGTGGCGACGTGAACAGCGTAAAACTATTAGGTGCATTGAAATTTGATCCAAACCATCTTTGCCTCGAGGACAGAAAAAGGATTAATTTACTTTAAAATAGGAACCAACACAGAGCATTTCTAAAGTATCATCATACACCTTTAACTTCCTGATGTGAGTAATGTTACAGCACCAAACTTCAATGCATTTCATTTAGATTTTATGCAACCATAACCGTAAAGCAGAGAACTGTAAACAGGAAGTACTGTAGGATGATAAATGGTCTTCAAATTTAGAACCCCTTTCTGGTGCAATTACATGGCAGCAAACCATTCATCTGGGGAATGTCCTAGCCAATGTTGCAGCTCAAGAGGCTCAAATGTTCTGCATTTTCTTTGAAACATAGCTGCAGCTCAGTCGGATTAAATGGAAGAGCAGCATTTTTTTATTTTTATTTCTGCCTCAGATTTTAAACCTACTAGCTTTGTTTATATGCCTCGGATTACAGGATTGCGCTTCACTTCTGGTTATACAATAACTGAATCATGACATTACTATCAATCAATCAATCAATCAAATTTTATTTGTATAGCACATTTCAGCAGCAAGGCATTTCAAAGTGCTTTACATCATAACNAAACATAAAAACACAAAGTCATGTAACATAGAATAAACAATCAAAACATTAATTTAGATGGCCGTCAAATTTATAACTTGTTATCCATTTATCTAAATGTTTTACTTTGTGCTGATCCTGATCTTTGACATACTTCCAGTCGTTCCAGACTAGTAATTGTTGGCCATAAAGGGGAAAAATATCAGCACCTGTCCTTATTTTGGGGATGAATTTAACATAAAATCTCCCCAAAAATTCCTTTCTTGTCTGATTGAATTAAATTGTTTATTTGAAAGTTTCCAGGTGTGCAGCTTCTTTTAGATAAAAGCTTCATTTAAGGGTTCACAGTTTACACAGATGTGAACAGGAACCAAGTCCAAACATGTTTTGCAAATGAAATTGTAACAAGGAGAAAATTCCCTAAATGTCGCAGAAGGTAGGAGAAAATCGAAACGGCTAAATTGTGCCATTTAACAGTTTGTTTCGAGCGTAAACACAGAAACATCTGTGTGCTGCAGATACCTGCCCGCACCGCCAGCATATCTGCGTTGTGAAGTGGGACTCATCTCCATTTTTCATCTTATCAAAAGATCTTTCATCCATCACTATGAATTCTCTGCTTCTACATAAACTCCGTTCGCAAAAACGACAACAAAAGCTTTCTCGCTCCGAAAGATCCCGACTGTTGAAGACAAGCTCCTGAAGGCAAGGTGAGTTTTTATCAAGCGCCAACATAAAAACGGAAGACAGAGAGGAAAGTTGAGGGTGGACGGGGTCGAGAACGTGTCAGAGGCGCGAGGCCCCGTTCGAGGTTCGGTGCGGCTGGAGCAGAAAATCAGACTGGGGTTCCATTTTAAGTGCTGTACGCCTGCTGGCAGGCCTTCTGGCTCGGAGTCACTGATGCGCTTTTGGCCAATTTATGATGGCTCCAAAGCAAACAGTAATGGTTCTGCTTACGAGCAGTAAAACATGTGTGTCAGCCTACTCAGTCATTGCCAGCGCAGTGTGCGCAAAAAGAAAAAAATGGCACAATGGTATTACTACCCTTCAAAGCAGATTAACACTAAATGTTAACCTCATATTCTATAAACCTTTGTCTTAAAAGGCCCACCTGTGGGATTTAGATTAATGGTATGTTGGACAACAGCATGTTGATACTTTAGTACAGTGAGAGCGCTTTTGTATTCTTTGAACAAATTAGTGAAAACGATCTAATGTTTAAACTATTTGTACATGTATTTCCCACGCTAGTGATCGACAGGCTCCTGTGGTTGGACGACATTCTTTCACCATTAGTATTGGTCCACTGAATTGGTCTTATACCAAGATAAGCATCAGCCCATTGTTTCATCTAGTCAGAATCAGTCATATTCACCGGCTTTCTCTTGGGATAAATCAAAACACCTCAACTTTTTCAAATCAGTCCTGATTATAGTCTGAACATATTTTCTCATCATGTTACCGTTTTCCAAAAGGAATATTTGAATGTAGCTAAATGAAGTGTTGTACTTGCAATCTGCAGGATTTTCCAAATGGTGGATTTCACTGTAAAGACTAATTGCTTGTACAGGTGTGAATATTTTCCATAATTTACAAAACTAATACTGTTCATATGGGATTGTTTTAAGAAAACTTTTGATCAACACAAACTTCCACAAATATACAATGAAGCATTGTTGTAAGTATAGCAAACGAATAGGGGGCAGAATAGCTAAAACCTATGTCAGCCAAACAGGTCGTCAAAACAACCAAGACTTCCTGTCAGGAATTAAACATGGTGCCAGAAGTTTAATTTGTTTGGACAATATAAAGGTTGAACTACTTTTAAATAGAGTATTAGAATATAAAGTTATTAAAACACAAGGCTATGCCAATTAGGATACATTGGCACATTATTTGTTGTGCCAATGTGCCTGTGAACATGTTTTCTCATGTACACACTTGGTTTTCTTAAATCTCCACTTTGGTCAGAGTTTTTGTAAATAATTGTTCGTAGTGAGGCCAAAATGCATAAAAATGCATACGTTTTCCAAGATATCCATCTACCTGAGGACTACACCTAAAATCTACAACTGTTTGTAACCTGATCAAAAAAACCTTAATTAGGTAAGCTTGGAACATGTACAAAGTCAAAAATTATTTTTCATACAGGAGATTTTGTTCTTCAGCCCAGGTAGATTTGTAATCTGCAAAATAAGAATTATAAAAAAAATATGGTATAAACCAGAATTGAGCAGCCTGTCACCCTAAAAACTGTTCCAAAATCAGGCTGGGAATAAAGAGTACTTAATCTCCAGATTACCAGACGCAACGTTTACAGTGCAGTGACACCGTTTTTCTAATTGATATTATGTAAATAAGCATTTTCTGTAGGTCTGAGATGCTTACATTTTATGAAACACTTATAACATATGTATATTTTACATCATTTATATTCCTCCAGGTCCCCTGTTACAGACTGTATGACCATCTGGGGATGAACCTTAAGGATCAAAAACTATACACTGAAAACATATTAGAAAATTGGTAATAATATATATTATTATATTAGTACAGAAAAATCTGTTTCAATTATTAATAAAATAACATATGCTACAATATTGGATGTATAGAAAGCTAAAGCTGCAACATTATTTGAAGTGGTGTTTCCTGAAAAAGAAATACGTACATGGAAATGTGAGAAGGGCCTTTGTGTAGTTTTTGTGAGAGGCCTTTTAGCTAAAAAAAATAAATAATTTTGTTTATTCAATCATGGTGCAAAGGGTTGATTAGACCTTGAGTATCAAGCAGGCACAGCCAGGTTAGCTGTCATATAAAACTGAAGGGCTTAAATTACATTTCATTATCTGAGTGAATTTACGCCCTCAGATCTTCATTTGTTAGCTGCTACTTTACTACATAAAAACAGGCAAGTGAAACTTCTGCAAATAAATTTCTTCTTTTAAATATCAGTGTTGGACAAGTAAAATAAAAAAAATAATTCTAACAAACTATATTTTTTTTATTTTTAATTCAAGTAAAGTCAGAAATGTATTAATGTTTTTTTTTAATTGAAGCAGTTCCTTCTTTTCATCCAGGAAGGCCTGGAGGTCGAGCTCAAATCTCTCTCCTTATGCGTTTAATGTTCAAAAAATGTCTTTATGCCAAGAGAGTTTAGATTCAACATCTTGTGTATCATTGTTGCTATTGCAGTCAGGCTGATTTTCTCATTTAGGTTGGCAGGGGTTCATTTAAGAAAAAGATTGCATTTCACCACCGATGCTTATATCCATAATGCTGCACAACGAAGATCATTGTGGACAACTCGGCTGCAAACTGAAGTATGTCGGAAGTGGTGGCGTTTTTTCCCCCCCGCTTGTTTAGCTCTGGACATCTTTTAGAGACCAAGGTTAAATTCTTGTGTTTTCTTTTCCTCTTCTTCTTCTTTTGCTGTCTGTAACTCTGAATGACAGATTGCAAATAAACAGGTTGCTGTGGTCGCTAAGCAAGAGATTATGAACGTTTGATGAAAACGTCTGTTGCTTTAAGTTGTTACAGTTGACGTCAACGCAGTGGTTCCACCTCCAGATGCTTGGGCCTTCGTTTTTGTGTTATTCTAATGTCTCGGCAATGGACTTTAATCTAATGACCGTGTCATAAGTACCCAGGTATTATCTTCAAAAAATATACATTTGCAACATTCTTTCTGAACTATTTAGTTTCTGTTTATTTTCAGGAGGCAGAGGGAATTCGAGCCCAGTTGGCGGGATGGAGGCTAACTTGCAGATGTATATAGCTCTCTATATACTTTTTTTCTTTCTTTTTTTTTTTTTACAGACACTTAACTCCAATTAACCTTCATTCTCTGATTTGCCTTTAATCACATTATCCGATGGTATTCGACTCCATTTTTGTACCCCTCTGCTACATGCCCAAAGAACAGTGAAGCGGCACAAGAACAAGCTTCTCCTTGTGTTGGATCTCCCTATTGGCCGGTGAAACATGCGAGTCTTCTTTGTCCGTTTTCCCTTTCCCTACTCTAAGATCTCTCTCATTACTTCTCATCTTAGCCCCCTCTCTTCGACTCTCTCTCCTTCTTTCCCCGCTCCATTGCAGGATTACCCTCAGGCTATGTCCAGCTTCAGACAACGTCTGATTCATGCCCATAGTAGGCTGCTGCCTTTTCTTGACTTCACTGTACAACAGCAATGGGCTTGAGCAAGCAAATGTTTCCACATGAGAGAGAAATTCAAGAGGATTGTTAAAAGGGAAAAAAAAAAGTCAAGAAATGTCATCCAAGTGTGCTTTTTATTTCGAACATTTCCATTTTTTTTTTAACAAAACTCTCCTGACTAAGTAGGTCATCGCTGTGTTGGATAATTTTACTTCTTAGCCAAAAACTGTAAGAATGGACAGTATTGAAACAGAGGTATAAACCATTTTTTTTAATTTTCCCCCTTTTTTCTACCCTCCCCCTCCTGCTTCTTGTAAAAACACATTCCAGCTGTCGAATGTGTTCAATCCTGCTGCAATATATAAAACTGTTTCAGACTACCTGCCTGTCCCCTAAAGCAATTACAAGTGACAGAGCTCACTTTTTGGCTCTTAAACCCAAACGCCTCAAAAAGGTGCCTGTTGAGCTGTCACCTTCCCTGACACATTAGTAACATGCTTTGTCTTCCAGTTGACACATGAATGACAATGCATGGAATTCACAGATTAGGAAAGATGTCGCTTCAGGAGATTTCTCCACAAAAGAGAAGCACTGTGTGACGTTTATTTTAGTTTTAAAGCTAATACTGCAGGCAGGTTGTAGTAGAATAATAATAATAATAATTTTTAAAAAAAAATAAAAAAAAGAATGTAAATTGTACTGTACGCTAGTTTAATTTAGCAAAATTTGATGAAAACAATTCGATACAAAAATGTTAAGTAAATTAGATGGAACATGGTACCAACAAAAACAAGTGACCAAGATTAATAGAATAAACAAAAGAATGCGATTAGGCAGAAAATATTTAATTAGCTAAAATTAGCTAAAAATGACTAGCTAAAGTAAGGCTTGCTGATGCATGTTGATCATTGGAAATTACTTTAAAAAAAAAAAAGTATTTCCTGAGTTTTTAAAAGCCAGTGTTTCAAAGATTCTTTTTTTATTAAAATGGAGTAAGCCATTTGAAATTGCCATAAACTAGCTTAGTGGAGCTAAACCTAGCATAGAAATTCAGCAAGTAATCCCAAGTTGTTTTTTTAAATTAGCTTTTAGGCTACAAGGGAAGGTAAAAGTCTATTATTATTTTCTTGTATCACAAAATAAAAAGCTACAGCTAAGCCTTAATTTCAAAATTTGCTTCCAAAATGAGAAATTTGAAATTGTATTAAATCAAAGTAAGTGAAGTTTAAATTAAATACTTAGATTTGTTTTTATTTGTTATTTAACACGATATGACAAAAATGATGCATGTCCTTTCCAATAATCAACGGACATACTTGACTGGTATTATAGACATCAAACCCTACTTGTGCTTGCCGATTAGTATTTTAAAAATGTTCCTCAACTTCTTGAGGTTGGAAACCCTCTTTGCCATCGCCCTAATCTTTAATTCTTTCCACACAGTCTGTCATGGATTGATAGGCGATATGTGAATGAATTATTGTTTTTATATTTACGTATAGTGAAGTGGTTTCAGCAGCGGTTTGACATTAGAGCTGTTAAAAAAAACCCATTACATTTAATAGTTGAAATACGAGGCATAACGGCTGGAGTTTTAGAAATACTGAACGGAAAATTTGTCATATGTTGACATGACTTGACATGTTAGATGAAAGAAAATATAAATTTCAGGGCCTGATAAAAAAATAAAATAAAATAAAAAATGCATTGATTTCTTTAAAAAAAAACAAAAAAACAAAACGAGTGAGTCAGTGAAGGTGAGCTCATCTGATCTCCAGGGGAATCAGTGTTATGAAGCACTTTATTTCCTTTCTAGCACATTATAGATCTGACCTCTTGACTCATTCGGCCATTCAGTGGATACGGTAAAAGCTGCCATTGAATCCTTCTGTAAATAGAATTTCTTCCTTTTTAAAAAAAAAAAAAAAGTAAGGTTTTCTCTACAGCAAGTGTGGATCTTCAGTAAAATAAACTTCAGTCAAATATGTTGACACCAGGGAGGTATGCATTGTTATTCTCTATAAGATGTAACGTTCCGTCATTAATCATGTCGGGGTCTGGTGTTCAGCGCGCCGGAGGTGTATTAAGTGAAAGCCGTAAATAAAGCAGCTTTGTAAATTGAGTGCATTCGGGGGCAGCTCTTTTTCCTGCCGACAGAGCTTTTGATCATAGCGAATGTCATTATTTTCTTGGTGTGTTTACCTGCATGAGGCAGAGGAAGACTTCACACCTTTTTTTTCTTTTTTCTAAATAATGACACCTCGGCAACAAGGCAGAGATTAGAGATAAATGTTTGCGTTTCACCCTCAGACTAATAAAAAGGTAAAACTTAAAAGGCTCCAAAGTTATTTTTAATGGCTTTCAGCGGAGGGAAAATAAAAAAAAAAAAAAAAAAGATGTTGGCAGACTCCAGACTGGCCTTTAAACTGATTTGAATTTTTAAAACGACCCTCTGAGAAAGCATGCAAGTGCTCTTTTAACACGCTCGGTTCAAAAAAAAGAAAAAAAAAAAAAAAGAGTGAAAGAAAAAGAAAAAAAGAATGCGTAGCCAACCTTTTATTTACTTTTACCTGCAGGTCGCTCATTAAAATCATCAAGCCTCTTTAAAACTCTTCCTTGGATGTTTCACGTCACCCCGAAGGTTGACGAGATAAGCACGGGGTCACGGAGGAACAACAGGCATCGAGCTAGAAGGGAACACGACGCTTATGAATAATGCATGTGCCAAAGGTTTTGTCTAATGGCACTCTTAAAAGTTTTAAAAGTTCATCTTTCAGCTGAGGATGCTCTTGGCTAAAAAGCCTCTTTTTCCCACCCCACCAACGTACATGAAGTCATCCTCCAAACTCAGTGTGAGTGAGACACTGATTGGTGTAATTATGTTTTCAGTGATTACTTATCTTAATGGCACTCATCAAAATATGAGACATGAATCACAATGATTTCTGAATTAAGTTTCTGGAACAGACTGTCTTTTTTTAGTTGTATTTCACCAAAAAGTTAAAAAAAAAAAATAAAAAAAAAAAAGAAAAAGAAAAAAAAAAAAAAGGCTGCACAGCCCCTAAAGCCAGCCACACACACACGGTGAAAATTTCAAGAGGGCCACTCACCATCTTCGGTCACTTGGTGGTCATGGCAGGGTCAGAGGGAGAACAGAGGCGCTGAGAGAACGGAGAGCGCGACCCCACGACGTTTGCGCTCACATCCCAGGCATGAGGAAGAGAGCGGCCAGTCTCGCTGACTTGAAAGCCCAGACGGAGTGCGGTGGGTTCCTGCCGCCGTGAGTTCAGAGGAAGTCGCTCAGTCGGTCAGGCCACGAAGGAGAAGAAACAAAACGGACAAAAAAAAAAAAAAAAGGCAGGGAGAATTCAAAGACGCTTCTTCCTCTTTACTCCTCGCTTTCCCCGGTGTAATTCGACCTGCTTCGACGAGGACTCGGCAGGCAGGCAGGAAGGCAGGCAGGCGCACAGAACCAGTTCCAGACCTGTCCCACTCCCGACGGCTGCCTCACCCCCTTCTTCTCTCTAAGGTTTTTCTCTGGTCTCTTTTTTTGTTGGTATCGCTTAACTCTGGGTTCAGCGGCCCGGGTGATGAGCTCACCGCGGGCTCAGGTTTCAGCTCCTTCGGCTGGAATGCGAAGGGCAGCGTTCGCAGAGGCAGAGGTGCCGGGCGAGGTCAAAGGCTACCGGGGCAGTTCGGAGAAACTAGGACGACAGGGGTATCTGTCATCTGGGACCAATGGAGGGAAATCTTGAGGGGCCTGGAGAGCCGAGAACATAACAGGAGTTACAAGGGTCACGGGTTACGGATGTTGTGGAGCAAGGCAACATTTGACAGCTCTGGAGGCTATGGACTAGGCGACGCTCAGTACATTTACACGCTCAAATTCACACACCAACACGCACTACCACTCCTAAGTGCCAGATTTACTGCTCACTTAGAGACCAGAGTGTTTTCCTCAGGGAGAGACTTCTTTTTTCCCACCCCCTTTTGTTGAGCTACTGCTTTCACAGACTTAGGTCAGCAATATAAAATCTACAATTGGATTAAACAAAGTTTGTCACCCCAAGCACAAAAGAAATATTAGTTTAATTTGGTCAGAGCATTGATACAAAAAGATACGTTCAATGGTAATTAAGCCAGTAGCCCAATCCCGACTCAATTGGAGGAAGTGTTAGTGAGTTAATAAGATTAAAACAGTAGATAGAAGATAAAACTAGAAAACTTCTGAAGAAATTTAAACGGGGCCAGACAAAGTGTGCCCGTCGGTGGGAACCCAGCGTTCTGATGCTAATTTTTAGCATCAATGCTAAGCTTAGCTAAAATATCTGAAGAATATTATCTAACATGGACATAGTGGATGCGCTGCCTTAACCTGAGATTACAAAAATAGCTAAAACTTTTAAACCAATATTGTTGTTCCATTTGTTTTGTAAAAAAAAAAAAAAATGAAATAGAGCTTATTCTCCCAAACGGCATCAATCGGAAAACCTTAAATTTATTCCCTGAATGAGCCCGTCTCCTCACTCAGACTCTGTTTTTAAAGATTCCTGTTTAACCTTGACAGATATTGCTGTGACTGTGCAAATTTGCAGCGATGATTCGTTTCCTTACATCTTCATCTTCTTGCACATTTTGACAAACAGCTTGGAGAATTAAAACTCTGTCACATATTTATGCCCCAGGGAAATGGCATAGATAAAAAAAAAAATTGCTTATTAAAAGACTTCTTGCGATTATTTTTTATTGGATTTGCCGGGATTTTTTAGCTTAAAAACATCCTTAAAATAAGATCTTGAATCTATTGTATAAAAGTTTTTAAATTTGATGTTGGATTTTTAACATTTTTTCCCCCCCTTTGTTGTTACTGGATGGATTAATAAATGGAAATTAGCTTTTTCTCACTCCTGTTTAAAAAACTGAGGTGTTTTTCCTCTTCTGGAACATCTCTTGCTTGATTAGAGAATGTGAATCCAGAGTGAAGATCTGATGAATAACTTGACCTTCTTAGTTATAAGGCATTTTGAACAAAGTGGTCGTGCATTTGTATTCTTACATACAGCTCTGCCAAAAAATAAATAAATAAACAAAACAAAAACAACAAAAAAAACCCTGTTTCAAATTAATTTTCAGAAAAAGCATGTTTTGATTAAACCAAGTCAGTCCGCAAAGCCTTAGCAAAGGAGAGTGCATTTACTGAGGAAAAACTGGCCAAAGTCTCAAAGGGAGATTAGTTAAAGTGCTGAGATTTGGGAGGAATTATTGCTGGGCTTTTACATCCGACTGTGCTTAATTTAAGATGGCGAACCTACAATGCTAATGCACATTTCTTTTTACCAGCTGCACAGACATTTCTAACTGTGCAACAAAATAAATTGCATTCTCTTATTTAAAAGAAGTTTCTATTAAAACTGGCTCTAGTTTTTTTTTTTTTGTTTTTTTTCCCCCATCGATTCCTCTGAACATACAAACTCTTGGTTTGAGTTCTGGGTTGGGTTAAAAGTTCTGAAGCTAATTTAAAAGTTAGAATATTTATCTTACCTCCAATCCTTTGCTGTAATTTTTTCTCTCTCTCTTTCTCCTTGTCGCACACCGTCGTCGCCGACGTTCACCTTCTCGGTTCCCGTTGAACACGCGCAAGCGCGAAACTGTTAGCAATTACTGACGCCTGTTCCGCGGCGCACGCTCGCTTTCGAAGCCCCGCAGGTACAAACTGTGGGATAATTACATGGCGTTTGTGCCACCTGGAGAGGAACAGCAGAGGTGTGAGGACAGGTGCTAATTCCGACCGAAGGCTAACCCGACGGACGACACGAACCCGCGGAAGGAAACGGCTACTATTCGAGGACAAAGTGTTAGCTGTCAGACTGACTTTCCGGCGTAGAAAAAACCGCTCACTGAAGTGGTTTAGCTTGTATTTGTTTCGTACTTCTCTCCTTCCTTTACCCCCTAACAACAACAACCACCAGCAGCCCCACCCCGGCCTCACTCTGCCCCTGCTTCCCTCGCCACTAGGAATGTGTGGTCTTTATTAGCAGCAGGAAGTGAGCACCGCAGGCCCAACATCTCAGGTGTCCTCATCCCTTTTCTTCCCCCCTGCGCGGCACCTCTTACAAACAGGGTCCGGCTAATCGCTCACTGATAGCGAGGGCTCCGGTTCTCCACGAAGGAGCCTGTGTCGCTCTCTTCCCGCCCTCCTGGTTTCACGCAGTGCGCCGGTAGGAAGAAGAAGGGGGAAAAAAAAAAGAAAAAAAAATCTCGCATGTCATTTGTGCAGATGAGTGTCTGAGCGGGGCGCGCGCACTCGGCGGGCCTGTTCCCATGGGAACGGCAGCGCTAGCGAACAGCTTGTTTTTGTGTTTTTTGGCAAGTGTTGCCGCTTGCTTGGAATACTGACAGGCACTGGGGAGGTCTGATATGCAAAAGGAAAGGAAAGGAAGTCATTGCCAGGTAGACCCTGTGGGAGAAGATGTCTTCACTCCCACTTCCTCCTCTGTGTTGCCGGGTTCACACGGAACTTTCTCACCTGTTCTTCTGACCGAACTCGGTTCACGTTTCAGAGTGTGCCTGGTGCCACGAGCTGACAGGCTGAACTTGTTCTCCAGGGCCGAGAGGCCCCCTCCCAACCCCCCGAGGGGGGTTTTAGTCAAACGACTGCGGGTTAGTGTTACCCGTCTCCACATGCCTGGTCGACAGACACTTGGGTTAAGTTACCAAGTCGCTAAGGAAATTCCACACCAGTCGGGCAGGGAAAGAAAGAAAATGATCTCCTCTTTAACATAAAATTTCCAACGATAACATCACTACATGGTTTAGCTGACTTCATTAGCATATTTGTAACCGGGGCCCTTGTCGCGTTTCTGAAAGACGTCGTCCCTCTGCAACTTTTGGAAAACACGCGACTAACATTATCCAAATCCAATTTCAATCAATATTATAGCTTAGCGAAAGTGCTGTGCAGTACCAAGATAGATCAAAGAAAGATAAAGACAATCAGAAGATATAAAAGAAAACAAAACAAGAGAAGAAAACTAATTACAAGTACTGTGGTAAAATAAAAAGAAACGGCACAACAAACCGTGTGTGTTTTAAAGAAAGAAACTGCAAAAGAAAAAGTCTGTCTAAAATGTAATGGCAACTTGTTCCATAGTTTTGGAGCTACAACAAAGTCTCTTGATTAGAGCCTGTGGTGAAACATATGGGTGGAGGAGGTTGGAGAGGGGTGGATTAGCATTAATGCTCAAAAATCTGTGGCCTTGAATGCTTTGATGTCACCTAGTCACTTTAGGAGATGCTGAGTGGTTCTTAAGGCTTAATAGGGAAGTAAATCTGACAGTCATCTGGTTAACATTGAGAAGAGATGCAAAATCTGACCTTAGCAGAAGAATATACTAGACAAAACAGAGAGGGTTGAGAATTAAACCTTGGGGAACTCCACAGGAAATAGGTGCTGACATGGACTTAAAGTTTTTCTATAGGAACACTGAAAGTTCAGTCCTGCAGGTATGAACTAAACCAGTTTAATGTTGCCCACCCAAAGCCCAATTTTAGGATGTTATACTTTTCAGACTGGACTAAAACGTAATTTAGCCAGATAGGTCCATTTTTTCCGGTATGGAAAGAGATTTGAAGTTTGGTCTAAAACCTGATGACACATGTTGTTCAATATTGTGATGATTGTATGGATTCCTGTCCACATTTTCCAGAATTGTCTCTTGATTTTCCATCATCATTGTGTTCCCATCACTTCGACCTAATTCAGGTGGAGCTATGAAGGTCTTCCAAGACCAAGAGAGACCCAAAGACAGAAAAGCTAAAAGAAAAGAGAAAGGGAGAGAGGTAGGACATAAGGAAGGATATAAGAGGGCAGGAAAAAAAGAGGACACACAGAAGAAAGGAATCGAAGAAACAAGGTCATGAGAGAGGGAGGAAGGAAAAAGGACAGAAAGGACAGAAAATTGTTTACATAAGAGGACACTTTATAAAGTCTAAACACAACAAATATTTCAAACTCTGTCTCCTTTTTTTCATCCAGATCTGGAAAAAACACCAATCAAATTCCAACACACTTTTCCAGAATGCAAAGGAACCCTGCATCAGATCCCAATTAAACACAATGAATCTGCGAGAAAATTTGGAAAAGTTCCAGCGGTACGACTTCCTTTGCACGGCCCTGTGGGCTGGACAAACACAAAATCCACCATCTGTGTCCTGGAACAGAGAGCGAAAGTCTACCTCTGCCCTTCGTACATCAAACAGAACGCTGGACTGGAAATAATGTATTTTTTCTTTCATTAATATTAGCCCGGCACCGAGCGGGCGCAGGCTCGAAATGAAATTAAAGCGCGTGTTTACTGTGCAAACGACTACCTCACTTTATGGTGTTTGGACTCCTAAATGAAAACACTTGCCGAGGAAGCCTTCGCCAAGGCTTCTTGCTGGGAAAGCGAGCGGCAGCTAACGCCTCTCTGCAGCTCCGCTCGCCTGGGACAGCAGGGTAATTACATCATTTGGAGATGGAATGAAAGCACTTTACACGCGAAAGTAAGTGAAATGCTTTATTGCTCGCGGAATTGCCAATTAAAAAGCAACACCTGGAACGCAGAGGCTCGGCTGAAACAGCCCCACCGCCCCCGACCCCTTTGACAGGGGCCAAAAACCAGCTGCCCCCTGTTCCACCGAGGCCCCAGGAGAATGTTTTTCTTTCCTTGTCTTTTACTCACCTGTTTCAGGCCCCAGTCTTATTTGTGGAAAAGGTGTCGACAATGCACCGTCACATTGCCAATGCCCTGTGTGTTCTTAGAGGTATTAATAAAGCCTATTTCCCCGGGTTGGGAATGTGGCACGGCTGCAAGGTAAACCTGCGAAGGGCACGCTGCTGAGAAAGAAAACCGTGGTGATTCTCTCTCGCACTTGTCCAACATAAACACACAGGCTGTGGCCCCTTTCAGCCCAGATGTGCTCCACGATTTGGCTTGTCCCCTTCCCAAAGAGACAGACAGAGAACCGAACCGAGCAGAAACCGAGAAAAGAAAGACGAGCGTCAGAAACAGACCTCACTCTGTGGCATACAGGCGCCTCCTGCAGCAGAGTGTCAACTCTTCTGATGAATAGATTTGGTTCAAGGCTGTTTTGTCGCTGAGGAAGCCAAGCTTCTGTCTTTCTGTCTATGGGAGTGTTTTTCTTCAAACCACGTATAGGTGATCATTGTTCAGGACAATAAACTAGTGTTCTTATGTACAGTTCCACTGACAGGTTTACTACGACTTCTTATGGTCACACTCAAATGTACCATATATGCAACAAGTTCAAACTGGTGTTTTGAGTTTAATTCATTTTCTCTATACGTGACCAGTGAAGTCTTCAGTATTTTTCTGCATTTTTTTACTGTCAGTGTGACTTCCATTAAAGTTTGTAATCAACATTACGTTCCCTCACCCTGAGTATTCACCGGTGTTGGAGTTCATTGCCGCCTGTTGTTAGCCAATACCTGTGAATACTTGAGACTCCTAAAAAACTTATAGCTACTTATGTTACTAGTTCAAACCCCAACTACACAGCGTGTTGATATGCGTTAATACGCACAGTAGAAGCCGTCTCAGCACCACCACAAAATGTCAATAGTATACTCTTTTTACTCTTGGGGGTTTAGTCAATCAGTGCTAAGGTAAATGAATGGCACTCGTGGATTGGCTGGTAGCTTGTCAAGTAGAACTGGTGCTATGTGTTTCCGCTTCCCCAGCTGCATTTTCTTTTGAATAATTTTTGGAAAAAAAAAAAATCTGTAAATAGGTAAGTTTTCTGTAAATAACTTGATTTATGCTTCACATAAAAATGTGAAATGCATGTAAAGTGTCCACTATACACGTATATATATATATTTTTTAATATAATGATACATAAGTTCTTGATATGATGTCATAAGTTCTTGAGCCAACACTGACCCTTGTGGTTCTTCAAGGTTGATATCAATCCATTAATACCTGTGGTTGTCTTTCTGCTCAAACTGGTTTCTGTTACTCTGGTCATTTTCTACTGAGTCAAAAACAAACCTCTCTGACAGCAGATTTTTGAAAGTCTGTTGGTTGCTGTCTCATGGTCTATGATTATCAGTGCTGGTTTGTAAATCTGTTGCAAATCTTAATCCCTTCTCATCTATGAAATGTGATGATCTCTTTAATTCTCTAAGTGCGATTAAAATAGTGATAATAGTTAATAATGTTACGTAATTACATTTTTCAATTTTCTATCTCAATCTTTGTACAGTGTCTGAGCTGTTTCCTTTTTCATGAACTCAAGTTATATATCATTTCAGGCAGCAGCTGTCTTTACCAATGTGCCTGTGTCTGTCTGAGGATGTAATGGTCTGAACATAAGTTTTGGGTTTTAAGCCCAGCATTTGAACTGCTCTTTTTCCAGGATGGAAGGTCTTTACAATGAGCAACGTGATGAGTTTTTAAAACCAGATTGGCTGTGCAAATTTAAATTCACTGTGGATTTTTCCAACTTTTTAAATTGTACACACATGCTCAAATACATAGGCATACATTTCTATTAATTTTAGAAAGTTTTAGCAAGTTGCACCTAAACTATTAGCGTTTTTCTTTAGCCATCAAAACCCATTTGGTGTAAGCTTGTTTGGATTGTACCAGTTCTTGGCAGAATTGGTAGCATTCACTAGTTCATTTAAATTGTTTTTTCCATTAATTTTGGTTAGATCGATGTCAGCGATTTGCGAAGACCATTCAGATAGTTTCATGTAAGGTTTCCAAACACAGTTTGGACAAAGATTACTAATCACTGTCCAGTTCTAACACAATTCTGTGCGAGTGAAAACCGTCAGATGAAAGAAAACTTCAAGAGATGATCAGAAACAACTCTGGAAGCACGTCAGATACTGGAAGGTGTGGAAAGAGCAATCTGATCTGGTGACTGTTTCTCAACAGAGGTGCTGACTGCACCACAGGTTTGAGTAAGAGCTTGTCGCTTGAGTAAGAGTTTGTTATTCCAGACTTTGATGTGTCATGGCTTGGTTTTGATTTGCATCTAAAGCAGCAAATTTAGTTTATTCAAACAGCTGCTTTGAATAAACTAAATTCAAAGCAGCCGTCTACTTGAATCTGATTAAGTCAGAAGTCAGTCTGAGAACCATTGACATGAGTAGGCTACAAATGTTTGTTAAATGTTCTGGTTGTCGTAATTTGAGACAGTCATCCAAGTAGAGTTGGTCAACAAATTAAGTAGCAAACATTAGTTGCCTTCTCCAGCTTACTTAAAGCAATCACAAAAGAATGCAGGGATGCAACATTCGGAAGGGTGTTGGGAATATTTGGAGTGCCACTCGTTCACGCAATACTTTCATCCAGCTGCATTTGTTGCCTGCACTTTTTCATTCATGACCAAGACCCTAAAGCTTTTGTTTGTTTAGCATCAATCCCTCAAATGATGAGGGTTTTATTCTCCTGATGTCAGAGCTCAGACATTACGCATTCTTTGATGGTTAACAAATCCAGATCGGATCGGGTTGGCAGATCACGTTTATTGGCGTAGGAGGGGCTGTTGCTTTATTTTGTGAGTAGCAATCGTTGCCTCTACAGGTCTTTTCTCTGAGAACTGATTTCCCATGATAACAATGGGATGTAAGCTGTCTTCAGGTTCCGGTGGAAGACAGCGCTGTAGCGTAACTGTTGTCTCTCCATCGAAGAGAGCTGATCTGTCTGTGGGTAGTCATCATCAGGTATCCTTTTGGGGTTCCAACATTTTATGTTCCTATTTTTTTATTTCACTTTTTTTTTTTTTAAACATACCAAATAATTAAAGATTTCTTCTTTTTTTAAAAGCTTTTTCAGCACTTGTGGCCTTTATTCACACTTTTCAGAGAGGAAACGGACAGAGGTTGAGTTAAGAGCCAGAAGAGCTGAACTCAGATCTTGCGTCAAGGACAAATCCGCTCTTTTGCTATGACTTATACCGCTTCAATTTCCAGAATTTTTAATCTGTTCATGGTTTGTTACCAAAAACAACAATTTAATCACTAAAACTAATATATTTTTACCACCTAAAATGGCAATGTGCTTTCAGAGGTACACTATGCAAACCTTGGACAGACTTTTTTTCGGTGTCCATCTCTTGTCATATGGACACGTGGAAAGGCCTTGTAAAGATTGCCAAAAAAAATATCTTCTATCTGCATATATTTTTTTCAAACTTGTTTTTATAAATCCTATTGTTAACTTCAGTCCTGACCATGTATCATAAACAACCTTCGTTTTGTTTGTTTTATCAAAGTTGAATTATTTTGGACGAAGACTGGGTGGAGTGAATGCATTCCCCGGGAGTCTAGGAATGTCCAAATTGAGCAGCAACATTTACTTTCAAAGCATTTTCATTCTTTTATATTCTTCGATGTAAAACATATTTAAAAGATTTGCAAAGTTGTAGATTTTAGAGAACATAGAAAAATATCTCCACCTTGTGTGCAATGATCACGCTTGAAAATTGCAAAGGGTTTTTTTGTAAAATTTTAGTAAAAGTGAATTTCTTTTAAAACAAAAATAAGAATTGAGCAGTCAGTGGTACAGAGTGAACGTAGCTCAAAGTCACATCATAAGAATAGACTCGTACATGAATAAATTCAAAATATCTCGAGAAGAAATCATTTTATTATGAGTCCTAATAAAACAAATGCAAGTCATAATATGAGAATAATCACATTTCAAGAGTAAAGTATTACTAATTTGAAAATAGTTATATTACGAGAGTAAAGTTGTAATATTATGACTTTATTCTTGTAATATTAGGACTATATTCACTTAATTTTATTACTTTATTCTTATAATTCCTTTTCTTCACCAGCATTGCCATAGTACATGTTGAACCTTGACAACAGTAAAACAAATTTAAATACACATGATGGGCAAATTTCATGTCACTTGAATCAATCAGGCAGGCCGTGGACTCCCCTCCGCTCTGTTTGTACCTACATAATGTATCTCTGCATAACGGTACTCTGGGGTTTCCCACTCCGACCAGCAGCCTCTGTCACCCGCACAAAAGATTAACATCAGCCCGTGCTGCCATGGCGACACCGGCGATATCGACGCAGACAGGCGGTGCTGTGGCAACCGCACTTTGTGGGCACGGATTTGTGGCGTTCGGAACGGGAGACCTTATTTACGTTGCAAATGTCTTTACCAGCAGCGCCGGCTTATTACTTCTGAGGCCCGAGTAATGCGGCCGTATGGAAAATAAATTGGGAGAAGCACACTTGAATCATGGCACAGCACTTATGATGCAGCTTTAGATCCTGAGCGGAGACATGAAAGCAGATGGATACTCGAAGATAAGATGTATTGTCATGAATGAGCACGAGAGGGATGAGAGAAAAACTGAACAGGGCTCCCAGCACTTTTGTAGGTGCAAAGTGCCTGCTGCATATTTAGAGCCCAGCAGCCAAGCATAATGTGCCTCTCATGTCCAAATAATAGCTCCTGCACTTTGTACATGTCCACACAATTATGGCTGCATATCTTCTTTTTTTTTTTTTTCATGCTCAACCTTATTGGTTGTCGAGCTCACTTGGGGGGGAAAGCGCCGCATAAGAGCGAGGTGTCACGTTTTCATCTTCCTTTCTCTTCCGTTAAATGCCGCTGGAGGACGCCCAGGCTCATTTCAGCCACGGCGGATTACGTCTACCGACTACTTATACGGATTGGTTAAATGGCTAAAGGCAGTTCCTGTGCTTGGCTTCACACCAGCAACCAGAGTCCTGTCTGCTGCAAGCAACAATTGCGAGGCAGGATTATCTTTTGAAGAGATACGAGAGAAGTTTGTTGCAAACAAAAAAGGGGGGAGAAAAAGAAAAAGAAAAAACACTCTCGAACGGCACGGATGGAATTGGAGATAAAGTCGTGATCTAGAATTTTAGCTGCGGGGTTAGCATGCCGACTGTATCATGTTGTAGTTCTGCAGGAGTCGGATGATCTGATGTAATGGTCTGCGCTTACAAAAATGAGGAAACACGAGTACGGCATATTTTGTCATGTTCTAGTAGATTTTGAGGGGGTTTCAAGTGATGAACCAAGAAAAATTAGAGCGCAAGTGTGAAGCAGACGGAAAATGATTTGTTTTGAAAAAACAAAAATAAATTCTAAAAAATGTGGCATGTATTTCTATTTTTTCCCCATCATTTATCATGCCATCAATTCTAAACAGCTGCTTTGTTCCCACAGCATGACGTCACCACCACCGTGTTTCAGAGTTGCGGTGGTGTGTTTGGGATGATGTGCACCGGACAAATTCCAGCACACAGATTCTCCCACCTTTCCTGGTTTGACATGTTTGCATTTATGCTATGCTGTCCACAGCGTTCTGTGAGATATTCAAAGCTTAAAATTCTGATTTATTGAACAGCTGTATACACAGGCAGACTGTTTATTAATACGCTGACTTCTCAACACATTTTTTCAGACTCATATTTGCTAAAATGTTTGACTAAATTAGACCAAATGCAGTACTGGGCACGCTTCGCGCTAATGCGCTAACAGGAAAGCTAAGTTTTAGTATAGCGGTTTTGCTAACTTTTAAAATATTCCGTTCATTTAGCTCTAAATGTATTTTTTCTGATAGATTCCAAAGCAGGTGACTGATACTTCCGAAAACTTTCAGTTGAATAAAGTGCAACTTCTGGGTTGAAGTTTTGATTATTGACTGTTAATAATTCTTCATGTTCTTATCTAGTTACAGCCATCCTCTTATTTTGAAGTGGATGGGTTTATACAGAAGTTTTATTTCCTCTCCTCCCATTCTCCTTCTCTTCCTTTCTCTCCCCCCCCCCCCCAATAACTTTATTTCAAACTAGAAGCATACAGGAACAAAATAAAACACAGACAAGATATAAAAACAACATTTAACAACATGACATAATGTGGAAATTATGTCAAAACCCTCCAAAGGTAGATAAAATTTGAATTTAAGTAAGAACTTTAGCATTAGCTTCCTCTAAATGCTGTGTCTGTGTAACATGCTAGCATTAGCGGAACTCATGTGAGCGCTTTAGGGCTAGCAAAACTTTAGTTAGCAGTTCAAAGTAAAACAGCCACATTTTGAGTGTCTCCTGCTTTATCCTTTAATTTATACTAAATATTACTTGTTATGTCATCTTTAACAGCTCAATATACACGTAACCTTCTTCTATCAAACTTTGGGGGGTAAAACGAAAGCCCAGGGTGACCCAGCCCCATAACATCCTGATACATTATCCCTGCTCTCTGAGCGTGCCCGGCACTAATGCCCCACCTGTGACGCTGCAGGCTGTGCCAGCACGTCTGACTCAGGAGTAATATCCATTTTGACATCTTGAAATATTCATCGGCACACCGCGGGCGCACCGGAGGAGGTGCGTAGTGTGTCAAATGAGGATATGGGACCAGGGCTCGCCTTACCCCAGACTGAAGCGAAGGCTAATCGCAGCGACTCTTTGGAAAGTGGAATTTGCTAGAAAAGGAAGATGTTTGTCTGATGCAGATTTTAGTGAGACTTTTCAGAACAAAAGTATGAATCAGCAGTTCCGTTGTATGTATTCATATCTGCAAGCATGAAGAGTTGTACTTTGAAAGCACATTCGTCAAAATGAAAGCCCGTTTCAGTCAAACCTACAGCACACAGAGGAAAATGCCTGCTAACCTCTGTCTAGGGTTAAATGAAACTCAATTTTTGGAATGGGAAAAAAGTTCTTTTACCGATTATCTGAATGTCAGAAGCACACAAGGACAGCTGGTGGCGTTGAGAGTTGCGTTTCGATATTGAGTCAACACGGAGCCGACACCACCAAAACAGTAGCTAGCAGCAGGGTCTCTGCTCTGGTTTTGACTAAAAACAGCCGTCACTGGAAGCAATTTCGACTTCTGAAGACACGGAGCGTGACTGACATCGGAACTAATAATCTCAAACAAAAAGCTACTTCAATGCTGCCAGAGCAGCGCAGAACAGAGGAAGCAGGCAGGGAGAAAACTTTGTATGGAACAAATTAACTGATTTTATAATACGGAGGCTAACAGAAATATCGCACTGAGGGAAAGAGGGAATGGAAATACAGGATGTGACAAATTAAGAACATGAGATTATAAGTTTATGGCAGTAATTGCCACTAATATAAAACATTTCCTAATTTATAGCTACACAGAGTAGCTATAAGAGTAGCATTCACAGAGTATTTGTCCCTTTAAAGATTTCTTGTTGTTTTCCCAGGTCAGCAAATTTGAATGTAACATACAAAAAATTATTTTAAGATGATAGTTGCATTGGTTACAATGAAAAGTGACCAAAACCAACCTTGCTGAAAATATAATTTATCCCCACAGCTAGTGGTTGTGTCGCCCTTGGCAGCAATCCAGTGATTAGGAGAATAAGTTTTGAACATCGACGTGGGGCAATTTTGATCCACTCTTCTTTGCAGAATTGTTTTAATTCATCCTAATTTTGACGACTTTGAATTAAAGAATTACAACATTTCATTTCCCTTTGGGATCAATGACGTATTTTTGAACTGAATTAATCTGAAGAGTTTTGACGACGACGTCAAAACTCATCGGTTTAAGGTCACGTCACGGCATCACAATTCGATTCAAACTTTGACTACCTTCGTTTTGATCTTTTTCACACCACCAAGGACTGTCAAGGACATGTAGATAACGCCATTATAATACGCAAGACCATTCAAAGTACCTTATATCAGGACATCAGGGGGAAGATAAAAAGAAAATAGCACAACATGAGCAGGAAAGCAGAGATGTAAAAATAAAGGTGGATGTAAATCTGATTTACAGTTTAATTTACAGTAAGTTTTATATCATTCATTAAGCAGGCAAACACACACACAAAAAAAAAATGTTTCCAGTCCTGATTTAAAAGAATTGATGCACATGTCAGGTTTTCAGGGAGTTTGTTTGTTGCGGAGCAGCGAAGAAACAAAAACACATAGCAATTACTCACTATTTCATATTCCACAGGCAAATCAGAGATATATTTTACACTCACTCACAAACACAAAAAGGCCAAAGGTCATACCAACACAGCATCATATTTTATGAAAGCAACATGTCCGTCCTGATGCCAGATGCAGCCCTGATTTACTAAGGTCAATCAGGCAATTATGTTACCATCTTTAGATGTCCTGTTTGCAGACAGAACTGCTCAAATAGGCAAACAGCTTCTTCATGTGGTGTGACTGAAATAAATAAATAAACAAATAAATAAATAAATATCTATTATGACCTGAAAGAACAAATTTAAAATCTGTTCTTAGACAGGAAGTTACAGCATTGTCCTGTTGGATGAGTTTGCTTGACCTTAAGGTCGCTGACTGACTGGATGATTCCATAAAGAGCAAAATTCATGGCTTCGTCTTTTATAGCATGGTCAAAGCATCAAACCGCCACCGCCATGTTTGACTGGTAGTTTGATGGGGGTTTTTAACAGAACCCTCACAAAAGATGCACATTTGTCTGGTCAGTCATCAAAGTATTTTTCCAGTTTTTTTGGAGCAAATGTCAAATGGGCCGTCTGGGGTTTTTTTGTTTTTTAATGTTTTTTACAGCTGATTTTACCCTTGAATACAACCCAAAGTGAATCCAGGGAGGATTTCCCCATAAATTTTCCTTCTACCAAAAATAAAAGAAAGCTATGCTAATTTATTCCTCAACAGAATTCTATTTTTTTTTTCAAATTACAATGGGCTAGGACTTTTCTGCAGTTTTTCTTCAGTCTAAATTGTTGGGAAAATAATTGCTGGAATTTCTAAATCTCTCTTTTGCTCAAACAGATTTTTGATATTAATGTGTCCAAGTATGTAGGAAAAACACACAGGCTTCCATGGGGTGTCCTGATTACCTCACTGAGTCACCGTTATTTTTAATTCATTTCGTCCGTAAACAGTGTCCCACCGTCGTTTTTTCCCAGTTCAACACAGCAGAACCGCCGATTAGAAGCCACAACCAACCGCTAACAGCAAAAATCCAAAAATATGCTTGAGATGTCAATGATACCTTAATGTGCATTAATAATACACACACTATAAACCAGAACTACCACAGAAGCTAACGTCAACATTTTTCCTTATTTTCACTCTTGGACGTACAGCCAATCAGTGCCAAGTTAAATAAACGCCGCTCCGGGATTGGCTGTTTCCATCGTAGTGTCGAGTGTCACTGTGTCTGTGTGTTTCAGCTTCTCAAGATGAACGTCTTTTGAATGCTATGTGCAAAAAAATCTGTGAGTTGTCACGTTTTCCTTCTGCATACTGAGCCCTGAACAGTCGGGGGTTCACTGCACTGACTTCTGTGAGTGACTATGATTATATCAGCATGTTTACTCCTGCCATACAGTGAGTGCCTTGGCACAAAATCTCTTGGCCTGTTCGAACTCATCCATAAACATTTTTCTTGATTCACTGACTGTTTACCTCTGCATTTTCTTTCGGCTGATTCTTACGTGCCTGAGACATTTCCTTGTTTTCTGCACTGTACTCAACGTGCAACGCCGAGCTGTGCGGGACACGCTTTTTAATAAAATATGTTTACATCTTCTTAAACAAGAGCTTCAATTTAAAGTCTCTCATTGGAAAAAAAATAAATAAATAAAATAGAGAAATAAAGAAGGGCATCACAGTCTGATTCGTCAGCGCCGTCTGGATGCCACTCAGCACCCATCTGGCGTGTCCAACTCCAACAATGTTTATCTCTTTCTTCATTTGTTCAGCTGTCATGTCATCACTGCAGACACTTCTTAAAGCACGCACACACACGCACACACGCAGGGCCTGGAGAGTACACAGGGTGCTTCATTTGTAAGGACAGAGAGAACTCGGAGCGCACACAGTGGGACGTGTGATTGAGCGAAACATAAAGGTGGAGTGATTCTCTTCCCAGATTGTCAGATCAGAAGTGCGGGCAGATTTACATGTGAGATCTGCCTCGACAGGGAACTCCACCTCCCCATGGCTCTCTCTCTCTTTCTCTCTCTCTCTGCATTGCCTGTACGCTCCCAAAGAGCTCCAGCAGGGCAGCAGAGGAACATCTGGCTCTGCAGGAGGATCCTGCTGGAGCGAGGTACACCGAGAGGGTCGAGACGTTTCCAGACAAAGGTCAAGCACTAAACGGCTCCCTCGCTCTCATCTCCCAGTGTCTGTAAACATTCAGACTGACAGGGTTTTCCTTCACCCGACAGCATTAAGGCGGATTTCATGAAAGCACAACCTACAGTTGGGAGTAAAGGGACTTACTGACCACTTTTGCTTGTCTTACGTTGTTGAAGGGTGGATTGCACCTTTGGGACGGGGGTTCAATACTGAGAGTTTTGGTATTGCTGCAATATAACTTTGTTTTTTTTGTGTGTAAAATGCTATGTGGTAGCATTTACACTAAAGGTGTGATATTGGAAATTTTGGCATAGATGACGCTTACAAGGCTAGTATCTATTTTTCTAGAAATGTCGTTATCATTGAATAATTTGATGATTTGATTGGAGTTTATGATAAAATACCTAAAAGATTTTAGGTAAACTAGTTTTTTTTATTACCTACAATTTAGCCGAATTGAAGTTCAATAATTTCCTTTTTACTTTCTACTGGAGACTGGAAATATCGATACCAAATTGACATGAGTATCAGGTTGAGTTCCTCTTGCAGTTGAATTTTATTTTTGCATTGCCATTTCTCAACTCTCCCTCAAAAAAGATTTTGTTTCAAATTGCTCTCGTGATAATCTTTTGAACTTTGTTTAGGAAGTAACACAAAACACACTCATTCATTTTTGCTTTTCTGTTGTTACTGTTTGTCATGCTAATATGTTATAAAAGCATTTCGCAAACATCTTTAAACTATGTCCAAAGTTGGTCCTCGGTTTGAACTAAATAATTCATACTGGCAAAAGTCTGATTATATATCAAACTTAGAAAGTATTGAGAGTAAAGGGAGTTATCGTATCGGTATTGTTATCGATATCAGTCACACTGGCTCTTTACTTGGTCAATGCCAAAAAATGCACAACTATACAAATGTTTAGTATTATAACCGAGTCTGAAACTTTAATCTGTACACAAAAGCATTGTCACATTTAAGTTTGAAGTATATATCTGTACTTCATCTGACACTTTTGAGTGAGAGATGTTTTTCAGCTGCCTCAATAAAAACAACGCTAAAATAGCCAAGAGAGAGTGGTACGGCGTTTCCGCTGACAGTATTGGAGTAAAGCTTTGCCCATGGTGCAACTCAACAAATTGTTTCCTAAAGAAAGCAGACGTCTAGAGTGCAAACATTACAAAGGTATGAAATCCTGCTCTCAAATTGAAAAAGATGTGAATGTATAATGTCAGTTCTTGACATTTGGTATTTTAATTTCTGTGGGGGAACTCTTTGAAGAAAGTCGAGTAATATACCAATATTCAATAGTATCGATAATTAGATGGATACACCCATCCCGACTCTTTGTGTCAACATGCTTACATACCTTTCATCCAGCATGTTAAGCAAGACATTCGAAGAATGGAATGCGTAACTCGGTCATCGGAGTGAAGGGAGCTTATAGATGCAGTCGGTAAGCGACCTCAGATTATGCGGCGTTGGCTCTAACGTCCACAAATTCCGTTTAGCTATTGGCTTCTCTCCTGCCCTCCGACATGCTCTACATCCCTCAGCATAGAGGCAACCCCGCCCTGCCCTCCTCGTACGCCTTCCTGCACCCACCCCAGGCTTGGCACCACCAGCTGTTGAATGCATCACAGCCCTGAAATGGCTCATCAGCTGCTGCTATGGCACTCACACACTTCCACAGCCTGAGCAGCTGAGATTAAACCGAGGAAGGTCACCCTCAGGATGAAATGTAGCTACCTGCTAAAACTTGTGCCTCACAGAAGTGTTCATACCCCTTTAGCTCGTTGTGTCACATTGAACGCCCAGTGAGTTTCACTGGGGTTTCATCAGACAGAGAAACACAACAAGAGTGGACCTGTGAAGTGGAAGGAGGTAGGTGTACTCCAAAATGAAATTTATTGACCTTCAGAGGTCACCTGCTTAGCCCTACACAGAGGTGGGTAGGAAAACACTTTTACACTTCCAATATCAGATATCTGAAGCTAGTGTTGGCCGAAACAGATCCGATGAAGAAAACAGCTGAATTGACTTAAAATGTTTATCTTTTTTTATTTTAAAACACAGACATAAATGTACTGAATTAGAAATTTATCGGATAACTCCGCACCGGTACAGCACACTGAAGTACACCAATAGCGTCACAAGCTTGGTCAAACATGTAAGCACAACTTTCATCCGCACAATTTGGAGTAGAACAGCAAATATGAAATAAATCAGAGCACAAAGCATAGAACTAGACTGACTAGATCTGCCCTTATGGATCAGGCTCAGTGTCACAAAATCCAATCTGGAACTGACTTCAATATCGGGACCGATAAAGATATTAATATTGGATTGGTAATTACTAATTACCTATTAGTAATTTAGTAATTACTAATAGGTAGTTAGCAAAACTTATTCAGTTACATATTCTTGAGTAACTAATTGACAAATAAATTTTTAAAAGTATTTTTACTATGCCAGACTTCTTTACCTTTACTGAATAATTTTATTATGAAGCATCACTAGTAACATTTCTGATACTCTACCCACTGTAACTTCACTAAATGAAGAAAAAAATTTGTTTACTCCAAAACAAATCACCAGACACAAGTTTTATATCAAAAGAAATTGATTGGGATTTTTTTTTTTATTATTATTGTTATTTTGCAATCATGTTATGTACATTTATTGTTGGCTTTAAAATCCAAAAAGATTTTCCTGCCAAAAGTTGAACCTCTGAAAAGAGCATGACACTTCCACCACCGTGTCTCACAGTTGGCTGGTCTGTTCATGTACGATTTAAAGGGTTGTACTTGTAAGGCCTGATTAGGTTGATTTCTGAAGACGATTGGTTTCACAAATGTCTATGAACGAGCACAACTGCAGCCAAACATGTCTAAAGCGAATAAATAAGCAATAAATATGATAATTATGCTAAAGGAAACGTGTCAATCCTCAGTCTTGTTAACCGCTGCGGCATCGTGGAGATAAAAAAGCAGACAGCTGATTTACTACTCTTGTTGACATGCAGTAATCGTTGTCCTCAGGCTGTAACAGAGGGTTGCCGTACCACTCCCGTATTAAACTCTTAAAACGCGGCTGTTCCTAATAAATCAGTCAGCGCGGTGCCGAGCAGGGAAACATGTGGCACCAAGAGGTTTGATGTCGTTACCTCGTCACAAGTGTTCCCCGAGGGCGAGCTTACAAGTCAGGTTGAGTTTGTTCAGTTGGTGGGAAGATTAATGGCTCGAAACTGGTTTGAGTTCCACAGGGTGACTTCTGCAGCGTCTAGCAGAAAAGATAGCAGAGGAACCACATTTATTTATTTTTCTTCAAATGTCCTGTCATGGCCTTTCAGGCGTACCGTACGGAGAAGCTGGGTGCCTGTATGTGCCAGGGGAGTTTTGCGCTCCCATATTCATAGATTGGAGCATCATTTCTTGATCAACGCTATGAAATCAGGGGATCCATCTGGCTTCAGTAGACAGCCTTCATTAATAAAGCATTTGCATGACCTTTGAGCTTTTTGGTTATTTTTGTGGGGAGTGAGCGTGGATGTGGCTGAGTAGATTCGTCACGTGGAATTGCGAAGATGTTAGGATACCGAGAAGAGTAGTGACAGCACAAAGTAACCATGGTTACCATAGACCGCCAAGTTCTCCCCTGATGCCATCGAGGTTCACCATCCCATACACCAACACACTGTTGTTGTGTAAATGTTGTTTTGTTTTTTTTTTAAAAATATGGCGGCTAGTTTAAAAGTGAAACTAGGAAAGTCGATTGTGAAAACTGCTGTATATTACTGAGAAACGATTGATTGCTGGAGGGGTGGACCCTGATGATTTTAAACAGTTGGATCTGACTTTACCCAACCGCTAATATCTAGTCGTGACGTAACAGAAATTGCTGTTAACCCCGTGGTAAGTAGGGTCTCGACATCTTTGTCAGCAACAAAATCCAAAACATTCCTCTTTTGTTTGTTTGCTCTGACTTTAATTGCTCAGTATTTGGAAGTATCCCCAAAACAGACTCAGACGTTTCCTCCGCTGTCATTACCAAACTACAACCGCAGACAGACTACAATTCTAAAACAGCGCAGAAAATTGACGTCATCGTTCACGACTCCTCTCTCAGCTGGCTGGTTGGTCTCTGGTTGAAATTCAGTAGGAGAAATCAAACTCAATGGGAGAAATCCAAAGAGTCCTGAAGGGAGATGAGAATCGAGTGGAACAGAGTTGGAAGACTATCGTTCCAGGTATCAAAATGTCCTAAAATATGTCTATAATAATAAAATATGTCTGCAAAAATAAAATATGTCTGTAATAATCGAAAACTGATTTGGTTTTAACAGAGCTCGTCCTTCCTGATCAAGTGGTTCTCGCACCTGAAGGGGTCTGAGGACGTTCCTGTTAGCCGTTGAGCTTGTCTAATTGACTTGAACTCCTTGTTGGTGCTCGATAATCTCCACATTTCAAACAAATGTATTCAGCTGCTCTTTTACGACGACTGAGACATATCTTGTGTCAGCAAACAGCCTGCTTGGTTCCACATTTAACACATGATACCCTATATGCATAATACATGACAATGAATGAAACTATACAGTGAATATTTCTACCAATAGTTTGTAAAAAAAAAAAAGAAGAAAAAGAGATGCTCATATTTACTGATGTTGATGTTCTTTGGTGATTGGGTTTTAAAGGTTTTCCCACACATTTCACCTTAAACAGCTTGGAAAAAAAGTTTCGTCTGAATTTACCTACTGGGATTTTAAACTCAAAATTGCATCTAGTCCGTCTCAAAAGTGGAACAATTGCACAGTTTCGATCACATTCCTTGGATAAACTACCCGACGGATCATTTCAGTCTGATTTCAGTCTCTCTCACACAGGTTCCTTGTAATACCTGGTGTTCTACTTGCGCTAATCTTAAATTCATCAGCGTGGATTATGCTAATGTGAGCGCTTCAGCTTGACAAACATCCTCTCCTGTGTGACCAGAGAGAGTGAGATAGCACTGCCTGCTCCGCGCGCATCCTGTCAGGGCTCTATTTCGAGAGGCGGGTGACTCAGTCGCTTGCAGATGTCCCCTCTACACATCTGATGGATGCCCCACCGGGGAGCTAATGCTGCGTTCCACTCGCCTCTGAAGTCAGAGCTCTGTGCTGGGAATGGCGTCACACCCAGACGACTGAGTTCCAGCTACAAGGCAGAAAGCTAGCAGGGCTCGCTTTGATAACGGTGCTTTAGGGCGTGCACACAAAATGGCTCCACGATACAGCTGCAAACGGGAGTCGCTCTTTAAACTGCAATGCAGGCTTTGTTTCCTGCAATGAAATACTTATATGTGCCGCATGTTGTTACCAAAGCTTTGGCTCTTCTTATTATCTCTTGTAAGAATGGAGCACAAGCAGCCACATAGGGGAGGCTGGGGTAAGATTCCCACCTGAAAGTCCGGTAGACTCTGTTTGATTTACGGACCAGAGTTGCAACATTTGTTCCATTTTCAGCTGGTGCGGTTCTCTTTCTCACAGCGCTGTGTCAAACAATCGAAACTAGTTGAAAAACATGCCCCCCCTCACCCCCCTTCATCTGTGGTGGCGCTGCACCGCAAACTGCTGAAGGAAGCAACACAAAAAACTCTGAAGAAGACATTTCGAAATGTAAACAGAAATGGGAGTGGCGTCAGAGTTTAGCGGTTGTAGTTGCTTTGAAAGACAGCGAGACATTTCTTCCACTAGCGCTAGACTCGCAAGTTTGTTTTGGTTGAATTTACCCAGAATGCCCTGCGCTGTAGTCTACTTCGTGCTTTTAGAGCAGTCTCTGGTCCACCAGAGTTCACTTTAATCGAACTGAGACCTAAAGTTTTATTAGGACCGATGTTTGTTTTTTAGGTCGGCATCAGAGTTCAATTGTGCATTCACACATTCACAAGCGAACTGGACTTTCCAGGCAAACGGACTATCGTCTGATTAAATCAAACTGAACTGGCGTGAACGCACCCTAAGTTTGGGCACTAACTTGTAAATCTGCGTACTTCAGGATCTGCCTTAAAATCATCAGAATGAGTGTAAACACAGCTGTTTTGATAAAATAGCATGTCCAAAAACGTTGTCTCTTGGCTCAACTTACCCCAGAAAAACAAACAAAAAGCCCCCAAAAACAATATGTTTTAGTGGGCTTGGGAAGCGAACATTGACATTTAAAAACGGAATCCTTGTCAAGTTGAGGCTTCATGACATGCCAGTGGCTCAACTTACCCCAAAGCCATTTCCACTTTATTTGTGCTCACAACTGAAATGCCACACTTTTACCTTCAGTTTATGACCTCATGTTGTAACTCAGAAAAAAACACAAATAATCAAATAAAAAAAAAAACACATTTCTTAGTCTAAAGTCTCACAAATATACCAGTGTGGTTCTTAACTTCACAGACTTCAAAAAAGTGACGCCTGCCTCCTAACTAGTTGGTCACATGATCCATGTTTTTAACCATTTCCTAGCAACAAGGGCTGACTCAACTTACCCTCTGGGTCAACTTACCCCAGCCTCCGCTCCGTTCTGATCCGAGTGACACGCATGGATACCGTGTTTGTCACTCTAAATATACTGTGATTGAGATGAAGACAAGTTCATGCTCCATTTCTGGGACTGAATGCACCGTCACAAAGTTCAAATCTGATAAGAGTAGATGCATCTGATTCCATCAGTGCTCCTCTCCCGACCGCTGAGTGACTGTGACTTAAGCTTTTGAATGCCATACTTTGTCTTTCATAGCATATTGTGTTTCCAAGTTAAATCTGATTAAATGCGTGTGGCTTTATGCGATTGTTGCAACATTCAGGTGACTTGAGCCTTTCCAGTCAAGAACATCGTTTGACTTTTCGTATTTTCTTCATACATTTTATTTTTTTTTACTTTTTTAGTCGGGTGCTGAAAGTAAATCCTTGGCATATCCCAGTCTAGCTTGTCTTGCCTTTTGCATTCCTAAAGCATGTTTGACAGAAGATTAAATGCATTTGTCTCGTCATGTCCTCAGAAAAAAAAAAAAAAAGTAACACGAAGACACCTTGCACAGAGTTTCCTCTATACCGTGTTGTTATGCAAGAAGATACGGACAACCAGTAATGTTCCGGTCTAAAATGTATTTTGAGATCAGACAATAATCCTTATAAATCATTACTAAAGGAAGGAAATCATAAAATCTCATTATAAAGGGGGGGTATTATGTAAAAGTATCTCTTTTTTTAGCCTCACACTGCGTTTTAATGTTATTAAACACAGCTGGAGTGTTTTGAATCTTTCATGCATGTTTGAGAAATCCTATAATCTCCCATGGCAACCATTCAGCTGTTCAAAACACTGGAGTGGACCTAGCTCCCCCTCAAAGCTGCAGTTTCCAAGCTTCTGGATTACAGAGCACCCTCTCCACTCCCCCACTCAGCTCCTTCAGACTAGCCAGCACCAATTAGCACACAGCTGGTGGAACTGCAGTTCTGCTGAGCTCATTATAAGAGCTGCTTTTCAGTGAAACTTTGGAAAAAACATTGATAAAGGATTAATAAAGGAGCCATGTTGTGATGACTTCCTGAAGGCGGAGTTTCAGAAAGAGCAGGAGTTTCTTAAAGAGACAGAGGCCCAATTTCAAGGAGTTACATTTCAAAGTCAAATTTCTTTTAAGTCATATTTGACAACTACTGAAGGTAAGATAGTTGGTTGTGCAACAAAATGGCACTATGTGACTGGAATACACAAAGTATCCATCTAATTATTCAAATCATAGCTTATCTGATGAGTTACTTGCATTTTTATGGTTGGATGAGGAATTGAATTCTTTGGCAGAAAGACAACTCACTCACTGTTCTCGGAAAAACGGCGAGTCTGTCGGAAAGCCCGAGGAATTACACATCAGAACGACTTTTGAAGAGTCTGGGAATCAAATTACAAAACAGGATGATAGATAGACGTAAAGAATCTCTCCCGTTTAGGGGCTTTTGTTCCCATCATTAATGCCTCTTTCAGATTTTGTTTTATTTTTTTTTTTTTAATGATCTACAGACAACTCCTCTCCACAATCCAAACCCCCTTGATTGACTCCAACAACCCTTTCCCACCCACCCGCTCCGACCCACCGGTGCTAAAGGGGTGTTTCCTGACAACTCAGGTCGTTTTACATTTATGGGCTAAGGCTTTAAGGCCAGGGCTTAGGTTCAAAATTTATTGGCTATTGTATAATGTTTCATGCGTGGAGACCGGGTGACTTCGTCTTGTGTTCTGCCGCCGGGCCGACACTCAGGAAAGAGCCGATGTATTTTGATAGCAGTGAGAGTTGAGGCTGTCGGAGAGGCCCGGCCTGTGGGATGGGGGAGGAACGCTCACCTTTTCGCATTTCTCACTGATTGCGTAAACTCCTGTCACACAACAAAAGAGGCACTGTGTGAGCCTCGGCGCGCTGTAATTACCTCTGACTTTGCCTCTGCACACATTTTTTATTTACTTTTTTTTTTCACTTGAACTAAAGGTTGCTGCGTATAAAATATTAACCTCCCTTTGTGGAGCGGAGAGCTAATTAATACGCCGTTGCGAGCGTTTGGTTTGTGTCGCTGGAAGACATTCGTCTATGAAAATATGTGCAAAGCAATGCGAGGAATGCAGCAGTTTGGAAGCTTTTTCTCTTTAGGTCTGATGAGCTTAATGCAGCAGCTTCACTTCCAGAAAGTTATTCTAACCTTTCGATTTTTTTGAGCCAAGGACGAGCGCCGGAGTGGGTGGTAATAACACATTAATGTGAACAGGTTTTTTTTTAACCACAGTACAGCTGTTCATTGCTTTTCTTTATCTCTCTCTCTGCACTGCTGGACCGGTCACTGAAACATCCCGGTGTTGACCGGAGTCGTCGCTAAGACGATGCGTCTGTCACGACCGCCTGGACCTTTCTTTGCAGTCTCCTCCGGATTAGTATTTATTCGAGATGTACCTCAGTTCTGAGCTCCCATCTCCTCTGCGGTACGCGGTGCTGTAAAGAAAGGTTACCACACTTGGATGTTTTCACATCAGGAACAGAAATGCCAAAATCGAATAAAGATGACCCGGGTCTACAAAAAAAAAAAAAAAAGAGGCTGGTTTTATTGCGATGATGTCATTTATTGAGGGGAAGAAACGTTCTACGTCTAAATCTAGATGAATTAACTGCGAGCGACCACGCTTCCTGTTGACAGTACGCTTCAGTTGAATTTCACAAGCCACGCCCAGGATTAATACCCGTCTTATGGAGTCATTAAATCACGTTGTGCTTTTTCGCGCCTGATAGTTCGAACCAGAACTGCAACATTTGTTTCATTGTCGGCTGCTCCGTGTCGACCAACCAAACCCTTAGAAAAACCAGTTCCCCCCTCTGCCCTGCGGGGGCGCTGCACTGAAGGAAACCTCTGAAGAAGACGCGACTTGTCGCGAAACGTAAAAGGAAAAAAATGGATTGACGTCACAATGTAGCGATTTGTAGGATTTCTCTTTTGCCATTTCTCCTGCCAGCTTTGGACTCTCACATTTACCCAGAATGCCCTGCGATGGAGTCTGCGTCCTGCTTTTGGAGCGGTCTACTGTGGACTGATGGGACAAAATTATAAATGTGTCAGTTGAGTTTGACTTGATTGAAACTATTTTAATTAAAGAATTAAGCTATAAAGTAGATTAATTTAAAACAAAAGCAAAGAAAAGAAGAACAACACTAGAGCACCTTGTTACATCCTAAAACTATTACATCATTCAAGAAAAAGAACATTATAGGTGGTCTTCTTTTTTGCTTCTCATGGGTATTGAACCATGAAAAGTCCTGCCATCTGTTTTTTTTTTTTAAATTATTATTATTTTTGAACGTGTAACAGCACAACAATCCATTAGGTCACCTCTTAATCACTAAAAGATGGAGTTTTTAAAGTCCCGTTCATAAATCCACTCCAAGACGCTGCACTGTGGACCTTCATGCTGTAAAACCACATCATGAGCCTAAATTAGAAGAAATCAGCACCACAGATCCGGCCAAAATTCCTCCAAAGACTCATTACCAGTTATCCCAAACACTTGATGGCAGCTAAAGCCGCCAAAGGGTCAAACAAGCTGCTATTGGCTGACGGCGGCAATTACTTTTTTCGATACCACCACATTGGTTTGGATAGCTTATTTTCCTTAAAAAGATTAAATTAAATTAAAAAAAAAGGCAATCCTTAGAAAACTGCATTTCGTACGGTTGTGTGATATTTAAAAGTCAGTTTGGTGATCTAAAACATTCAAACAAAACACAAAAGAAAGAAAAGGAAGGAATCCGTGAAGGTGTGAAACCCTGTAATTCCTTTAAAGCAGCTTCTCCCTGGGGTTGCTGTGGTTGTCGCAGGTTCGATTCCGGGCCTGGTGACCTTTGCCGCATGTCTTCCCCCTTCTCTTGCTGCCTTACACCACCGCCCCTCCACCCATCTGCCTCACCCAGTGAAGCTCATCAGCTGTGAGAGCTGCAGGGTTCTTACCATAAACCTTGACTGTTAGTGTTAAGGCTGTGGACAAATATGCACATCCACCCATAATCCCAAGGCGGAGTTTGGCTGGCTCTGTAAGCACACATAGCCCCAAAGCCAGCATGACACACACACACGCACACACACCAGTAATATGTTGCCACACAGATGTCGAGTCAGGAAAAAAAAAATTAAAAACTGAAACACTCATGTTAAAGACAGATGAAATATGAGTTGGAATTATGCCTCGTGTCTCTTATCTTCCCATCCCAGTAAACAGGAAATCAACTTTTTTTTCTTTTTGCGGTTCCTGAAAAGTGAAACAAAGCCACGCTGATCTGTAATTTTGTTTATTCCAGGGCCGCATTAAGGCCTCGGCAAGCCGCTCATTTTGGTTTCCCCCGGGCCTTCGCCTGGCGTTTGAAGCCCCCACTCCTCCTCCGCTCATCTCTCCGCTGACGTATTCCTTCTGGTTTTGCTCGCAGAACCATCACGCTTGGTTGAGTCATCGCGTAGTCCCCGCGCCGCGTCGAGCGTTTTGCAACCTTGTACTCAGACAAACAATTTAGCGAGCTCTGATGTGCAACAAGCACAATGGAGCAAATTGATGACACAAGTGTGTGTGTGTGCGTGTGTGGGCGTGTGCGCGCGCGTGTCTGCAGACCTGCAGAAGCAGCTCTTGTTGTGCAATTTCTTTTTACAAGATAAACATAATTATGCAAATCGTTTGAAAAACCTTTATATTTAAAATCACTACAGAGGAATTTTTACAAAGCGCTTTTTTTTTCTGTCGCTATTTCTTTAGTCAGCAACTGTACAAATACATAAATATAGAAATACATTCCCAGACTTTTCATTTAGAAAGCTATAATCTTCCTGTAATTCTTAGTTATGAACTATTTATGCAGTTTATCATGAAACAGTGAAGCACGTTTTTGGTCATAATACAAGAGAATGCATAGGTTTTAAAGAGACGTGTCACTGCGTCTGATTTCTTTATCTACAAAAGTGAAAAAAAAATACTGAATCGTCAATAAAATGCGAGATAAGCTTCCTGTAAAAGATTCTTTATAAGCAGTAAATAAAGCTTACTGGTTACCAATAGCAATAGCCAATAAAAAGTCTCGTTATTTTTTCATTCATATTCTTTCTAAAAAGTCTAGTTTGATATTTTTTGTGTGTGTTTGCTTAAAACAAACTTTAAAAAAAAAAAAGGTAGGTTGGTTATATTAATTTTCCTGAGTTTCTTCAGACTGCCTTCTTCTTCTCCCTCACAGCTGCACCCTGTCAGTGTCTGTTGTGTTTGACCACCTCTCCTACAGTCACTCCTGGCACAATTCTTCTGTTTCCCTCAGTCTAACTCATCTCTGTGTTTTCCCTGCTTCCTAAGTTCTTTTTTAATTATTTTTGTAAAAAAAATAACAAAAAACCTCTCAATCTGCTCGCTGCCACTTCCTGCTTTCACCGGACTATGACGCTTTCACTGCTTTTCACTTTAAATCACCAAGTAAGGGTGATTGATATCAGCCACCACAACCTCTTGTCACACACACATGCCATCCTTTTCTGGATGTCTATAGATATGTGTAAATCATTTCGCTAATTTAAACACTCAGTGTGTTTTGTTCTTTTCCTGCAGTGGAATGACGACACGGTTCAGACCTTGAATGGGAAACAGCTTCAGCCTGGATATAGTTTTATCTGAAAGCAGTGTTAGTTTGTTTACATTTTTGCTCTACATTCATTCTAAAAGATGGAAAAAATATATATACATATTTATGGACGCCTGGTGCGTCAAATCCCTGTTATGGAAGTGGAGTTTTGAGACCAAGTCACCAGACATGAAGAGAAATTTTGCTCGAGCAGATTTAAGGTCTAATCGACTTCAGATTTTTGTTATTTTACAGTAAAAAAAAAATTATAATAAAAGTGTGTATGCCCTGCATGCTACACAACATCTGTCTATTTTTGCTTTACAAGGTTCTAATCTTCCTCCATCCACATCTGACACCTAATAACTTTTCATAAAACACATTTTTTTTTCTCCATATCCGACTCAGTTCGATCTAAACTCGCAAAGCATCCAAACATGCAGCGACCTGCAGTGACCCCGCCCGGACCGCCCCCCCGCAGGGCGACCCGCTGGCTCTTCCCAAACGTTCGTCGTCTCACCTTTTTTTTTTTCTTCTTCTTCTCTCAGAGTTTTTCCCTTTAATCAATGATCTGGTATTACATTCAAAATTCTACAACATAGAAACCATCTTTTAAACTCACGAAAGGCCAGCATGCCGAGAAAAAGCCAATCTTTTAATCAGATTAGCGGACACTTTGAACGTTCATTCCTTATACCACAATTTTTCCCCCTCTTTCTACCTCTAGCAGTGCAGTTTAAACACTTCTGTTTTCAATTTTTCTCTTTTCTTAATTGCATCATTAGGAAATAGACCCTAGTGTGATTAAAATTGCAACTTTTAATACAGCGAATGAGTATTTTCAAGTGTTTTTCTTTCCTTATCTTGAAATGAACTGTAATTATTTTTGATTGATTGGGGGGGGGGGAAACTATTACAAAGTAAATGCAGTATGAAACGCTCAAGACAATCCAGCATAAATGAAACATCTATTGAGTTGGGATATGGAGGCAGCAATTGAGAAAATCTTCTAGGATTTTTTTCTGCTTTTTTTTTTGTGATCGCTGTGGCCTAAAATTACTGATAGAAGAAATTGCGACCAAAGTTTTTTGAATTTTAGCTTCACTTTTGCCATTATTTTACAAAATAGCTGAAACTTGTTGAACGTAGCCTTCCCAAATAAAGGCAGGATTTTAAAAAATAGGTTGAATTTAACGTGAAAATAATATTCGGGGGAGAGGACAATGCCACCACTCAGCATCACACATGCTTTCATCTTGCAAGTTCGGCTCTCCAGACACACCGTGAAACAGGAAGTTGAATTAAACGGCTGCTCGGGACAATTACTCCTGCAATCAAAGGGTGGCGCCAGAGAGCCGGCAGGTATAAATAATCACTAGATAAATTAGAAGAAAAAAAACTACAACAACCTTTGTTTTTAAGGAATACAGATGATTTTGGGAGTCATGACAAATATGTGAAGAACATAAAACTTTTATAACGATACGTTTTGCTTTTGTTTTGTTTTATATTTCCTAAAACTCTCACCACATTGAGACAGATAATCTGTGAAAAAATTTAGTGCCTCTGTCTCCTCCCTGTGGTCCTACAGCCATCTGCAGAAATACAGCTGCCGGCCGGAAACAACCAATCGAAGCCAGGAGGCGGGGTCCTGGCGCCGTCAGTCATGTTCATGTAGATGCTGCTGAATGCGCTAACATTGGAAAAACTGCTACTGAAACAGGAAAACTTGCTAACTCGCCTCATCATTAATGGCAGTCACCACTGTGGTGGGGGGGGGAAGCAGCTGTAGCGCAGCAGAGAGCAACGGAGAGGGTAAGAGCAGCACGTACACGAGCTCGATTGACAATGCTGAGAATCTCCTCCTGCCTCTGATTGGCTGTTTCTTGCCACACTGTGAATTTCTGCATGTATGACCGCAGAGGAAGACGGCAGGTTTCTTTTTTTTTTTCTTTTTTTTTTCACAGATTATCAATCTTGTCTTGTACTCTCCTATATATCTGTATATATAAAAGTTAAAATCTCCAGTGTTACAGCACAACTTCAGTGTTTTTCCCCATCAACACAACAGAAGCTCTCACTGACACTGCTGGGTTCTACAGTACTGCATGTTCTGTAATAAATGACTCTATTTAATGGCACGGCTCTAATGTGGACCTGCTTCCCCCCCTCCCCCCGATACGATTTTAAGCCATTTTCACCAAAGATTCATGTTGCCAAGATAATTGGTTCAGGCCTCCTTTGACAACTTGTCATTAATAATGATTCCGTTCTCATATTTTATCTCCATATTTACAGTGTTTGTCGCTTCAATCCGACCGATGCATTTCATTGGTTAAAAGTCAACAGCTTCTTGATTTTTTTTAACAGGTGACTGGCTGACTTTAAAAGTGCATTCTGGGAGTCGAAACAGGAAGATATGCCTTGAATACCTTCCCACATTTTCTTCACATTGCAGACACGTGTCAGTAAAATACATTTCAATATTTCTTCTCCGACATCGCAGCAGGAAGTCTGTTCACACTTAAAGACTGTGTTTTTTTTCCCCTCAATATTTTATACAAGATACCTCAAACTCTTTCAGGCTGGATGGATCGGTTTTGTACAGGTTTCACGTCTCTCCAAAGGTTCTCAAATGGACTTTGACTAGGCCAGATGGTTCTCTGATGAAAGCGCTCCTTGTCGGGTCAGGTGACTGGCCGTGTCCAGGTCGCTGTGGTCACACTGTGATCAAATCAGCCGGATTGATTATGAGACTTCTAAAGGCCATCAGTCGCATTATTAGTAACCAACACTGATTAGCTAAACAATTAATCAGTGTTTAGTGTTCCAAGATGTGTTGACCATATCGGCAATAAATCGTTGACTCTTTCACAAGATAAGTAGCTTTTACGGTGGGGAGGCGAACAGCGGCTTGTCGTCCGTGTTAAGTTTAATTTTTTTGTGGTTTTGCATTGAAAAAACCCGCAGAAATATGCAACAAGGGGGTTTAAAAACATAATATAGTGACCAATTATGAGGCAAGCAACAAACGCCATCATGAAAATCATTAGGCAAATGAACATCAGATGTATTGATCGATGTTCTGGTTATTATGAATCCGGGGCAGATTTAAAGGAGCTCAGTGCTTTGGCATCTTTGCAGTTTTCTGGAAGTTTGTTCCACATTTGTGGTGTAAAGAAGCTGCTTCTCCTTGTTTGGTTCTGATGTTGCAGAACCGGAAGACCTGAGAGGTCTGGAAGGCTGATGCAACAACAACAACAACAGTTCTTAATGCATTATGGTGCTAAACCGTTCAAAGACTTATAAACTCCTAAACCCACGACAGTGGACATGGAAAGGGTCATGGGTCTGCAACGCTTCACACGACAGAGCACTTTCACATTGCCTGCGTCTAAATCAGCGATGCGTTCGCAAACACTTGGCCTCTCAGGCAGCAAAACAGTGAAGTTGTAACATCAGAATTCATTTGGAGTCAGAGAAACCTTGTTTTTTAACTTTGATTTGGGTTTCCCCTCATCTGAATGCCGCGCCACGTCTTACAGCTTGCCACAAACAACTAACTTCCTTGAGGTCTTGTTTCAGGGCAGCCGGTGTGCGGCGGGTTAAGCGTGCCTTTCTATTTGCAATACGCTGTTCTTCCCACAAGGAGAACAGCGAAAAGGAGGCCAAGCTGCACACTGACGCACGATAACCGAAAACATGCTAGAGCAGGGGAGAAGCCGGGGTGGCAGTTCCTAAGCTGAAGCGATTGAGGAAAGATTATGGAAAAGCCCAGAGGCTAAGTGCTGCAAAACTTGGTAGAAAGTTGGCAGTTGTGTTGCAGAAAATGATAGGGATGTGAAATGGGCTGTAAAACAAGCACAGCAACGGATCAGAACAACGCCTCTCAGGCGGCACGACGCACCAAACAAAGCCTGAAGTAATGGAACGTAATCGACTGTGCGAAAAGAAGAGAACGATACGCAGAACCCAATTTTCATCTCTAGTCGCACCGGTTGCCGCAACGCCGTCTTCCGAAGAGGTCGATAAGAACATGTTTTTATTAGTTTATAAATCACTGAGCGTCTTCGCACTAAAATACGTCCAAGACCTGTTGTTGCTGTTGCTGTTGCTGCGTCAAGTAGAGTCTACTCTACATCACCATCCAACCACCTGGTACCATCATCCAATTGAACCAGAGCCACACACTGTTTGGCTCTGGATCAACAGGTGCTGTTGCACATAATACTCTATTGTGTTTTTATAGTGTAAAGTGCTCTGAACTGTCATATTGCTGAAATGAACAATACAAATGAAAAAAAATTCCAACCTTGGAGACTGAATACCTTTTCCGCTTTTCGGATTTTTGTCTGAAAAAAATTTAAACTTTTTTTTTTTCTTTTTTTGGTCTTTGAGAAAATTGCCCAAATGAATTACACAGAATTTTGTGGTTAAGATTGTAGCAAAAATGGCAAATGGTTGAGTCACTCACTGCAATACACAATTAACAAAACCTACGTATTAAACCCAAACTGTACTGATCTGTAAAGACCAGACCTTCTCCATTTCCTCTCCACCCTGTTTCCTTCCTGACCTTAAAAGCCTCCAACTCCTACTGGCCAATTTGCTCTTACCCCGCGGGCTGCGCCGCCTCCCACTGATGGAGAAGAAATGCTGAGGCAGGCTGCAGCAGCCGGGGGCCCCCAGGAGCCGCACACGCTGAGCCGTTCAGAGAGCGGTATCATTACGGCTGGTTGCCCATCGTTTCGGCAGACACAACCCCGCGTCCCACGTACCTGCTGACGAGCAACACGGCGGCGCGAAAATCACGCCGCTTTGCACCGCCAGACAGGACGAGGAGAGAAGGACACCGTTGCTATGGCGACCGAGGTCCCGGCCACAAAAAGTTGAAGGAGAGCAGCTGAGCTGCGCAGGGCTGATGCACTTTAACCTGGAAAAGTTATGCTTTCCTAGACTCTCTGGTCTTTTCTGCCGCTTTTGTGTGGCTGTCAAAGGGGGAAAATGGCAAAAAAGGTCAAAAACTCGTGAGTACAGTAAGTATTTTTCACACAGACAAAAAAACAAACAAACTTTGTCTTCAGATATTAGACAGCAGAGCAGATTACGGTTTAGCGCCACAAATTCCAGAACCGCGTCCAGATGCTCATGTTCTCTATTAAATCGTCAATAAACGTTTCGGGCCCACTGAAGCGATTTATACACCCGAGTCATCCCGCTGTCTCCACATGTTTTACAGATGTCGAACAGAGATATGTTCTTGAAATCCAAAACTCGCCGAGTTCTTATTTTAGCGCTGACAAAACTGAGGTTTATCGATCCCAAGTCGCAGCCTTTACGGCCTCGCCGTCTGGGCCGACGGCGAAGCTGCCGTTTCCGCCAGCCGGTGAGGGGCTCCGACGCAGATGCTGCACCCAGAGGTGTGTTTAAACAATGGCCGCGCCGTTTCACATCTGGCCTTCAAGGGAGAGAGACGACAAACAGGTCGGAGAGCAAAGGCAACCCGGGGCAAGTCTGTGTGTACTCCACCGTTCATACACAGAGCAAGTCAAGATGAGCTTCACATTTAAAAAAAAAAAAAAAAAAAAAAATAGGGGAACTGAGATAAGACATTAAAATACTAAATAGATTTTTTTTTTCTTTTTTTTAAAGGTAGAAATTTAGGCAGGGCAGGTAATTTTATTTATAGAGCACATTTTCAGCAACAGGGCAGTTCAAAGTGCTTTACATGAATTAGAAGGAAATATAAACAAAACAAAACCAAAAGAAAGAGGAAAAGGCTGGAGAGGTTTAAAACTGCATGTCGCTCAGCTCCAGTGCTTCTGGGTTGCTAAGCAGACGGTATTGTCTCAGTATGTTCTTGAATTGTAAAGTATAACGCCGAATGTTGGTTCTCCAGCTTTGCTTCCTGTTCTGTGACTCAAACGTACAGCATCAATTAGGCGTTTAAAAGGGAAAGAAAACATTAAAACTACATACAAATATTAAGGTGGCACGATACGACTGAAGTAGCCCCTCAGGCAGTAAACGGAAAGTTTTTTCACCTCCTGCTGTTATGAAGCCAAGGTTTTCCGGACGTCCCAGGTTTGTGTTGGCTGCATCATCCTGTGAGGAAACTTTCTGAGGCCAGTCCAGGAAGAAAACCTTTTAGAGGTTGGAGAAGACACGAGACCGGGATGGAGGTCCACTCTAAAGTTCATCAACAGCAAGAGGCTCAATGGAATGCTTTAGATCAAAGCATACTTATGTGCTGGAAAGGCCTAGTCAAAGTCCAGACCTAAATCCAATCGGGAATCTGTCGAAATATTTGAAAGTACCCGACTGAGATCAAGTTATATCCAAAATGTCAGGCTGTAGATTCGTCTGTCACATTTAAATTTGCAGTTGTAAAAGGACAAAATGAGATAAAGTGTAATTTTACATAAAATGTCCCTTTCCAAATACTATATCTAAAAACAAATTACAAACACAGTTATATTTGGCACCGAACCCGAACCCCTGAAGTCCAAGGTGTTCGTGCTGACGGGACACTGATACGCGCCGCTGTTCTCTCCCACTTTGAATAGACCTTCATGTGAACATCATTATTAATTCATCAACCTGCCAGACTGGGCTTTAGCCTTAATACATTTAGAGATTGAGTTATCTGCGCTGGCAACACTCTGAGTGATTAATGATTGAGGAGAGGTGAGCGCATCGGCTCGGTCGGCTAAGAAAGGATGAAGCCGGTCAAAGGGTGAGCCAGAACCCTCCAGATCCGCCGCCGTTTTTGCTACAGGGAACATTTTGAGTATTCACACAGGCATGCATCAACATCAGGAACGATGGTCACATCTCCTCAGCCTGGTGCATAAAGTCGGCTTTCCACTGCGGAGACATGACTGATGGCTGCCTTGTCTGGCCTTTAAAGACGCCTGAGCTTGCCGAGTCACCTCAATCAAGAGGAAGGCTTCAGAAAGGAGAAGCTCTGTTGTTTTACCTGCCACTGTAACACACAACCTTGAGCGATCGCTCGCAGACAGCAGCACGTTCCTCCCCGCTCCAGCTGGCTGAGACTTTGTAGACAAAAGATGAAACGAGACCTTTTTGAAGGTCGATGTGAGCGGGTGAGAGACGACGGGGAACCTGGCGGCGTGGCGGTATTGTTTTTGGCCTCTTATCTCTGTCGATGCGATGCCTCCATCCCGCTCTGCCCCTATGCTACCAACGCGCCACCTGCACTTTGATGTGCTGGTCTCTGTGTCTTCCCAAGCGTATCTTAGCGAAGGAGCTGTCAGCGAGGAACACTCACAGACGTGTGCTCCGAAACAAAGTGCGAGCTGCTAAATACGAGAGCCTCGGAGTAATTGTAGGATGCGAGCGAGAGGTACAATCAGTGAGTAACGTTTTTAAGTGGATTCACACAAAGTGTCAAGGACGATGGACACGGCCTTGTCGACACGTTGCAAGCAGAGACTTGCTGTCTGGTTTCATCTTCGCGGTAAGCGCTGTTTTGAAATCCCAGAGTGCCAACGAGACAAAGCCCCAGTCTAAACTGAGGACAATCTGTTTCCATCGATGATACAGTTTCACCTCGCACTCTGCCAGAGGTCTGTCGAAACCTGCCTGAGCCACAGTTTGCTTTTAACTCTCCACCTCAGCCGAACATGACTTTCTTCACAGGACCTGTGCGGATGTTGACCTTTTCTTGTCTTCGTGAGGTACATTTCTCAACACGTTAGCAATTACAGCGCCGTTGTGTTGCCAGAGCAATTTCTAGTGTTGTACGCTTTACTCTTCGTTTTTAAAGGTACTTAGATTCATTTGCTCTTGTAATAAATCTTTCGATAAGAGAGGAATGCTACATTCCTCCAGGCAGGGATGTCATTCTTTCACTTCCTTTAAGACAGTAGTTGCCAAAGTGTGGGGCACCAACCCTATGGGGGGCGCTGTGCCATTACAGGGGCGGGGGGTGCGCGATGAATGAAAAAAGTTACACCAAAGTGTTTCACTGTAAAGATGGTTTGTAGTTTGTTTTGTTGCAACCTGATGTGTGAAATGAACTTCAGTGGAGTCTGAAAACAAAATATGTGCATAGGTTTATATCTGGATGAACGATGTGGGTGCTCAGTTGATTTTTTTAAAATTATCTGCATAATAATTATGCATTATTATTGTAATGCATAGGGGGGCCCAGAAAATCTTTGGGAGCCACTGCCTTAAGACAAGAAAGGCTCATTGCTGCTGCAGCATTGGCCTCGTGTTTTACGGCTTTGAATTCTCGTGCTTCCTGGTGCTTTTAGGTGCTACGCAGTCCTTACATAATAAAAGCAAGAGCTGTGTTTGCACTGTCAGCAAAAAAGACAGGAGTATTTCCAGTGCAGCTGGACTCCGCCTTTCCTGGCGCTTTTCTCTGATCCTCTTCTTGGTGCTCATGGACAGGACCTCGGGGTGTGACCATGGGGAGCTGGGTGACTGGTTAGGGAACATTATAGTTGGGTTTTTTGCAAATGATGTGGTTCATCTTCAAGCCACGGCTGCTGAGAGGATGGATTTTTGGGATTTTTTTGGTGACTATGGAACCATAAATTAAGATATTTGATGTGAACTAGATGTGAGATAGTGACTGAAATTTGCCCTTTTCTCCTTTAAACTCTCTAACAACCAATCCACAGAGACATGGATATGCTATTAATGCTACCAGGCTCTTCCATTGAGCTTCCTGGACTACAGAGATCACATGACCCCTCAATCTGACCACGAGACTGTCCAGACTCTGACATATTTTTGAGGTTCTGGGGCAGTTTGGAGTTAAAGGGGTGGTTGTCGTCCTTTCTTCACCTCTTTCTATGGGGCTCCCATAGAAAACACAACACAGCCCCCCTCAATTTACACAAGGACTCGGCACTGGATTCCCTTCCTAATGCCAGAGATTTTACCTGGGGACCTGCAGGACTCGCACTACCACCAAAGTCACTGCCTTGTCCATGTTTAGAGTAGCAGAGGTATTCCCTACGAGGTTCTATATGAAGCATCCATTGTTCATACTTGCTTAGTGAGATGAGGGGAACTGGTGCCTATGTTCAGAGGTCCTTGGGCGAGAGGCAGATTAATCTCTGAACAGGACAAATAACCATTAACACACACACACACACCGTAGGGCAATGATGGCTATGGTAAGAGTTTGTCTTGCTGGTTTGATCCCTGCTGTAAAATCAATGTGTGAATGAGCGTATGCCTGAATGTAGCGCAAAGCGCGATGAAAGCATGGGCCATTTCCCATTCTTACCATTCAGAGAGTCCAATGAATCTAACAGTCGTGTTCTTAGACTGTGGGAGGAAGCCGGAGTCCCCGGGGAGAACCCACGCATGCACAGGGAGAACATGCAGAAACCCAATCCGCTTTACAGCAAAGCTGCACTGCTGACATCCGCACTGCTGCGGAGCCCTACGTGAAACGTATTGCTGACAAAACACACGAATGCGAGACATTAAGAACAACAATAAGTCAAATACCAAAACTTCATGACCTCAAAGACGTTTTTTCTAATCTTTGTCAATGTTTGCTTTGTGGATTCAGATGAAAACTCTGGTCTCCCGCCAACCACCCGGCTTTACGCTCCTCTGTGACAGAGTCACAACCAGATGGCTGTCACTAATTACTTCTGCAGAGAGTGTTAAACGGTAATAGGAAATGTCTTTAAGAGAAATGACAAACTTGTCAAGTACGTTGTGATAGTAGCTTAAATAGACCGTGAAGTTCGTTCACAGACGAAACAGTCATGGCTTTGGGGCTAAGCCAGTGTATTGTAAATCTGTCCTTTTTTTTTTATTTACCATAACAGCACGTGGCTTCGCTCGATCTCTGCTTCCGGTGTCGTCTGATCGTGGAGTCGAACGATTTGAATTCGGGCGCATTTATTAGCATCTTTGCAAGCGAGGCCCGTGTTCGAGGCGCAGAGCTCATTCCCAACAAATCAAAGGCCCTCTTATGTTCTGACTAGTAATTAGCACACACGAAAGGTGTTCAGGATGCAGCCAGGGAATGGGGAAGCGTCTGCAAAAAAACAAGAAGTCCAGTCCCAGCGGCGCATTGTCCAGATCTATCATCTAATCTGCTGTAATAACAAGCAGTTATACAGCGAGGGGTTGAAGTCGCAAGTCGTGGGATTTTTATCGTGTCTTTAAGATGTGGAGGAAATAATGAGCCGTTGTCTGAAGGAGGTCAGTCACTGCAGAATCTAAACACCTATCTTTTGTTTATTTATTTCTTTTTGTCACAAAGCTATTCTTGGACTTCTGCTTTCGGTCTCGGTTCCTGCAGTGGTGACTCACTGAGTCCAGGAGCATTTCCCTGCCCACTAAACGACCCCGGTGATTAAAGAGCGAGCCTCCCTTGCTTAATAAGTGACTAATCCTGCTGCCCTTTCAGTTTGTCAGTTCAAACAGATGAGCTAGCAGGTCAGGGACGCTCATCCAGACCAGGTTGGTGGTTGCTGTAGCACACTTCATCCTTTTGCGAATCGCTCGGTTCGCTTATTTTTCCGAACAGCCAAAGTGAAACGGGTTGAGAAACGACGCCGGGAATTCGGGAGTTATCCCAGGAAAAAAAAAAGGTTTTTTCTTTGAAAAGCCTTTGAGGTGTGGCTAATAATGTGCTGTTGGTAAAATAAAAGCGTGCCGTAAACATTTACGCGTGTGCAACGGCTCTAAACGACGGCTTGATGAGTCAGGTTTTCCAGCATCTCGCTGCTTTTTGTGCTGATGCTGCGGCCAGAGACCGCAGCATCTCTGGCCGCAGCAGAGGTCTTTATCTGAGGTCAGAACAAAAGACCTCAGATAAACTCAGTGCTCGCACCTTCAGCCTCCAAAGACAGGATATTTTGACACAAATCACAGAGACTCACTCTCATCTGTTTTCTGTGCCCAGTTGATGCTTTCAGTGTCAGGTCCAGACTGGTTTCGCTAGCGGCTGTATAAATACGGCTCTGAAATTCAGTTAAGTGAAATCAGGTAATGTTTTAGATTTTAACAGAAGTACATAAAATAAAATCAATTTTCAGATATAATTTGTACTGCTCCACTTATCGTTCGGTGTCATTGTTAGGGACTTTCTAAATGAAATGCTAAGCTAGTCTGGACTCCACTATACAGCCATACAACTATAGCTTTGCGTGTGAAGTTTAAATTATTTTGTTGTGATATTTTCTTTGTATTCCCTGGCAGCAATATATATATATATATATATATATATATATATAGTAATATATTATTGCAATAATACCATAGTTTCCTGGTACTTCAGTATTAATTAAGCTAACTGCTCATTTAGCCTCCTGTCTGTAGCTTAGCAGACATCCTCCATCTAGTTTGCTCACTTCTGTTTGTTTCCTGGTGTCGTCGTGACCGGAAATATTTCCAAACAATCACATTTGCGGCTCCTTTGCCGTAAGAAAGAGAAATAGGCGACGTCTCCTCTTAGACAGCTGAGTAACAGTAAGCGGCAACAGGTGCAGAGGAGCGGCGCTGTGTTGTTCTGTTCTTTGTACAGAGAGAAAATGCTGGTCATTTTGGCAATTTTTGGTGAGACTTTTAAGAAAAACAACAACAAAAAACTTCAAGTAGAATTTTATTCTGTTTGCCTTGTAGTTAAATTTCATACTATAACTTAAAAATAAATTAAAAAAAAAAAAAAATCATAAATTGGTTCATATTTTAAATGAGCTACTTCAAAATCACTCCACATATCTAGAACATTTTTTTTGTGTATTTTGATGATACTGATAAAGAGAACTTTATGTCCATAGGCAAATTGCAAAATACCCTTTTAAACCCAAACATTTGATCATTTTTCTGTTAACATAATCCATTTTCTTCATGATAAAATAATAATAATTTAAAAAAAAAAAGTCTAATGGCAGAAACATGGAGTCTAAATGTACATGAAGCATGTTGGCGATAATAAATACGTCCAAGACGAACCGGCCCATCTGTTATTGTCATTCCTCACAGTATTATTCTTAACGCCCCGCACTCCCAGCAGTCAGCTGTGCCACAGTGATACATTTAATCTACATAAATCATAAGTGAGGCTAAAAGCATCCATTACTCACACGGGAAGTTGACAGACAATGGCAATTGGTTTGAAAAAAAAAAAAAAAGGGCGGCTGGGGGGTACGACTTGAACAGAGTTCAATTGTCACAGGAGATAATGTTTCATCTCTTTTTGTTGCACGGCGGCGAGTGACCTCTCACCCCGCCAAACCCCGGCCGCTCCTAAATCAGTGGCTGTGATGTGGATCACATTCTTGGCTGTTTACATTACCCCCCTCCCCACTCTCTCCTTGCCAAGCGCTGCTGCCACCAGCCTTTTACACCTGTCCTGTCACGTCCTCAGAAAAGAAACAGCAGTACTTTTTGTGTGTGTGTGTGTGTGTGTGTGTGTGTGGAGTGGAACAGAAAGACCTTTGTGTGGCGTACGGGTGGGTGTGTGCGCGTGTGGGCGTGTGTGTGTGTGTGTGTGTGACGAGACAGGCGATTAATGCCCAGGCACACAAGGATCCACAAAATGTCTGCATGCGCACACCTCCGTGGACGGCCCACACAAAGTGGCGCGGAAACCCGGTAAGACGCTCATAATTCTGTACGGAGCTGTCAGCCCGTCAGACGGGTGAGTTATGGAGCCGCTGGATGCGTCTGAACACGGAGGGAAAGATTCCATTGAGGTACGGAGTGATAAATGAGGAAGATGTGAGGAGTGGAAGCTCACTCCTGGCAAAAAAAGAAAAAGATCACCACAGCTGCTCAGTTGAGAGGCAGGGGAGGCAGATATGGGCCATCACCTCAGTGCTGTTCTCTCACTCTGTGCCTAGAGGGGGAATCAGACAGGGGTCACTTTAATGTTCAATATTACAACATAATAGAGACAATGCTTAAAGGGCAGTGTTATGTAAAAGCAACTTTTTTTAGCGTTACAACATGCTATAATGTACTTAGCTCCTTCAAACTAGCCAGCAACATTTAGCAACTCAGCTCCTTCAGACTAGCCAGCAGCAATTAGCAACTCAGCTGCTTCAGACTAGCCAGCAACAATTAGCAACTCAGCTCCTTCAGACTAGCCTGCAGCAATTAGCAGACACCTGATGGAACTGTGCATCTGAAGAGCTCATTAAACGAGCTGCTTCTCAGTGCAACGCTGGTAAAAACGTTGTTAAAGGCATAATGGAGGAGCCATGTTGTGATGTCTTCCTGAATGTGCAGTGTTGGAAAGAACAAGAGTTTCTTAAAGAGACAGAGGTCCAATTTCGGGGTTTTAATTACAAAGTAAAATTTCTTTTCGAAGATATTTGATATATATGGCATTTTTATAACTAACGGTAACATAGTTACATGATTGCGAAAATACATAGTACTGCCCCTTTAAGACTGAATGAGAATTGGACTCCAAGGTAACTTCTTGGTAACTTAGATCCACAGAGGCTAGTTGACCATATCTACCTGCAAAAAGCTGAAATCCATGAATACTTCAGACACTCTCTGAAACACTTATAGCTGCCTATTTCAATAGTTTAAACATCAAATACACTGAGTATTAATATGCATTAATAACACTCAGTGGAAACTTGAGCCATTTTAATTTAGTTTCTATATTTGATTCAAACATATTCACGTTCACAATTTAAATACAATACGATATCTTTCCAGTTATTTGTAAAGAAGGAAGGCAGAAGCATAAACCTATTTACACTTATTTACTTATTACATTTAATCCTGCCAGCTTACTTGTATGTCTTGCTTTTTACATATTATTATTATTATGCATTTTGCTAATTATTATTATTATTATTAATTTTTTTCTTGTTCATTGATTAATTACACATAATGTCTTTCCCTGAAAAAAAATGGACATTTTTACTGTCAGACATTTCACACAAGTGAAAAACTGAACAGTGTCTTTTTTTTTAATGGAAATATTTTTTTTATTGGCTATTTTCACTGATGTTTTATTTATTTTGGTATTTAGGTAAAATACTTCCCTCTGTGGAGTGAAGACATGGCTAAAAGCTCAATGTTTTGACTTGAAATGGATCAGTCAGATTTCAGAAGTGCAAACATGGTTGAGTGGGAATAAATTGAGTGGGAATAAAAAAAAATCTGATCATTAAGCCATTAAATTTCAGCTCAACTCTGTTTGCTCGCTCCAAGCGCGCGTGACGCTTCAACGGACATGTTTTTACTTTACCACACGTCGTGACGCGCGAGCTCGTCGTCGTGTTCTTGTGTGCTCTCCCTCCTGTCCGCATCTCACACTACTTCACTTCACAGCCATCCATTATCTATCCACGCACTCGCCACGCTCACGCTAGCCCACGCGCGCGCACGCCGCCAGGGCCGGGCCAATTTATTTCTCACCCCTCAACGCCATTTCGGGCTAATGGGCCTAACAGCGCGCGCCCACTGCTATTCAGAGGACCATCGCACGCGTGGAGATGGGGAGAAACGTCCGGCGGAGTGGGGAGAAAAGACCCGACGACGCGGGACGCAGGGAGGGGGTGAAAATGACGGATGGAGTCGGAGAGGAGCGATGAAAATGACATGTCGAGAGTCGAGATGACGCGAGGCGGCGGTGACGTGAAGATGTTGTCTCGCGGCACTCAGACTGTCAGCCAGCCACGGTGTGAAACCTAAACATCACGGCTCTGAGACGGAAACCCTTTTTATTCTCTTCATACTTTGTAGCTTTCGCCAGAGCTCCCGTGTAAGTGTGAGGGGGGGAAAATGAAAGACAGCTGAGATTAAGTCGAGAAAATAATAAATAAAAAAGATAGACAACGTTACACGCGTCCGGCCTTCTGACATGTATAGGCTTGGATCTTGAGCGATTTAAAGCACATCCTCTGTAGCAGCTAGCTCAGATCTGAAGCTGGAGCCAGACTGTTTCTCATCTTGTCTCCTGTCTAAAAGAGCCTTTCTGTCATATCTGTGAACTGTCATAGCAAGTCACTTGTGTGTGCTGCGTGTGCTGTTAAAAAAATGACGCGATTTTTCCTTTTTTTTTTTTTTTTTTAAGTTTCTGTCAGAACTGACATAATTTAAGGGGTCATAAGATTAGTAGCTGAATCACTGGCAGCAATGAGCTGCTGTTGGAGCCACTGTAAGTTCAAAGAACGCTGAGAGGCGAGAATCTTCGCCGGTGAAGACAGAGCGTCTGCATTGCGTAGCAAATACTTGCTGCTGCGACATTTAAGTAGCACTGGCATAAATTCTGCTGCAGCAGAGGCAATGTGCAGCTAAATGAAACACCTTTACATTGATTAATTACACATTTACTGTTGTCAAGCTTTTATTTGTTAGGATGATTAATGTTGGCAGCTCATGAAAACAGGGCATTTAAAGTAATAGTATTACATGATATATATACACATATATATATATATATATAGACATTCAATACATAATGTTGGCTTAAAGGTTATTTTCAAAAGGCTCTTTTAATCTGATAAACACATATTCATATTTATTGAATATGAGTGTATATGGTTTCTAACCCTTGTACATGTTTTACCTACAGCCTGAAATCTTTGTGCCTCATAAGAACTCAAGGCTGTTGTGCAAAACTGTGACAGAGGCACAAGACTGGAACTGATTTCTTTACTTTGTTTTTAAACTCTAATAAAAGTACAATATTTCAGTAGCTTGATATTGCATATTGTTTATTTGTATCTAAATACACTAAAGTGCGTAGAAGGACGCCTTTTCTGAAAGTTATAATACTGATTGATAAAAGCTTTCATCTCAGCTGCTGTTTTTTTTTTGGTTTTTTTTTTGCGAATACCCAATCAGTGCTGAACACATTCACTTCGACACCACAAAAATCCCTTCTGGTGCTCATCCGTTCGGAGGAGCTACTTTTCTAACTTCCTGCATTAGTTGCGCGACGGTGCCAGCGTTTAGCACGACCGGCAAAAGAGAAGATTCACTTTCTGCGAAACAAAATGTTTCATAACTGCAAGACACCTCCAACAATCCTCAAACATCTGCTCAGCGATTCAGTTCGTTTCCCTCCGAAGCGTCCCAGGTGCACAAAGCAGCAAAATCAAAACTCCTTCCAACATGATCAATGTCCCTGCTTGCATTTCAACAACTATTTACAGTTGTACTCATTTTTAAATAACATTTCTGACTTTGTTGCACTTTTCTGCACTGACACTGGCTGTCTTTTTTTTTAAAAAATTTTTTATTGTTCATATGCAGATTAGATATATTTTTAAAAAGTCAATCTACTCAATTGGACATCCGTTGGATTGCGAGTACAATTCTACTTCTGATAACTGTACAGTATTTTGGTCATTTTCAAGCTATATTTTATACAACACACTGTTATTATTGCTCATCTTGTCTTTTTTTCCTATATATTTTGAAACTTTTTGATCTTTAGTGTGAGCCTACATATCTCGATGCTGCTGTCACGCCTGAATGTGCCTAACGGTGGACGAAAAAAACCCAAACCGCTATTTCCATACCACTGTGTTCTGTTGGTCCGTGGCGCCCACATCTCCTCAAACAGGACAAAGTGGGCGAAGGGGCCAGCAGAACCAATGTAGGCTGTAAAAACTCACGCCTTTATGAATCCAACGCTGCTTTGGAGTGTTGCGAGAGAAAATAAAAATGACGTTGCCGCTAATGCGCTCATTACCGAGTAAATTAGCCCAGCTAACAGTTTCCTTTTGTCCTCAGCAGCTTCTGATTTAGTAAATGCTAATCATCTGCAGGCGCGCTTAATGAGAAGAATGAAAGCGTGTACCGTATGTTTTAGGGGGGGCTGGATTTAAAGCCTGGAGAGGTGAGTCACAGATAGAATTTTTTCGGTGCGGAATGAATTACTTTTGTGAGGGGAGCCGTGTTTAGGCTGATAAAAATGAGTCCTGCAGCAGCCCCATGTACAGCAGGAATAGATTGTTTATTTGGTCGGGGCTGCTTTATTCGTCTGCCCTTAAACAAACTCTCCTCGCTATTTTTAAACGTGAGGCTGCCGGCGCGCCGTCTGGAGGCAAATCGTCTCTTTTTAGTCATCCAGTTTCAGTCATTAAAGCTCGTTTCAGTCTAATACCTCGGAAAGAGAAAGGCGAGTCGAGTCATAGCACAAATGGAAAATATCTCCAAACGCTTGTCGTCTTTTGTCGCTGCTGGAGAGAGGAACAAAAAATATATATATAGCCTATATATGTCAACAAATGCACTTCAAAAAACAACAGCGGCTAAAGGCTCTAAATGCTTCAGCTCAGTAATAAAAACATGCCTCTTCTTGCATGAATAATTAATGTGCGACTAAAAGGAAATTCTAAAAGGAGAGTGAGTTATAAAGTCTTCTAATTTTAGGCTTTCTGTCTGTTTTTGTGTTTTAAGAAGGTTTCAAAATGGGCTGCAGCTTCTGCAGCATCTGAGTTTTTAATTACAGCAGAAGATCCATCCATCCATCCATCCATCCATCCATCCATCCATCCATCCATCCATCCATCCATCTCCTCCACTGTATCAATGCAAAGCTAAATTCCATAAATTTGATTCTGAAAAAACTCGATGGCAAAAAAAAAAAAAAAAAAATCTTGTGGAAGCGTTCATTTCACATCTCGCGCATCATTTCAACGCAGTAACAAGAATATCTGCTGCTTGACCAGATTGGGGAAGGATAAAAAGAAAAAAAAAAATGCAGGTACAATGAAAAGTGACAGACTGACCCAGAGTTCACAGTCAGACATGATCTCTTGTTTTTTTTATCCGCCTACGGGGAAGTCAGACTCATTATGTATTTGCGACGCTCTTTTCCCGGGACCCTCGACAAACGCTCGTCAGCTGCCGTTCAGCGTGCAGCCAGAGGGGAGAGACGCGGCATAATGGACCGAAAGGTTAGCGCGCGCAGCAGCGAGAGCCGTGTTCCACTTGAGTCTCTGCTATAAATTGCTGGTATTCATCAACTTAAGTGATGAGTCTGTGTGATGAATGGGCTCTCATTAATATCATTATGCCATTAGGCGACGTCTCGCTCACTCGCTGCTGCGCTACGTACAGTAAGTAAAACACAAGCAGTCTGCTGCTCTCTGGTCTGTTGCGTTTACTGTATCCGGACGCCCTCGGGAAACCAGAGCTACGGCGGTTTCGCCATCTCAGCGCGGCAAAAGCAAAACAAGACCAAAAGCCTTTTGTAACATCATGAAGAGCTGAGAAGAGAAAAGAGGAGTGCACTTTGAAATGGTGTGTGACAAAGCTCGGTCAGAATGATGATTATTTTTCTCACCAAATGTAATAGTTACATCCATAAAAACGCACCGCAGGCTCATTTCGACATGCCGCCAACACTAACTCCAACGTATTTTGTCGGATTCATGAACACAATGGGGTGTATAAATGTCACGAGGAATAAAAATAATATCTACATAAAAACTGAAAAGTGTGGCATGCTTTTGTATTCCACCCTCTTGATTTCTGGCCCGTCGGTTCAGGTCAGATCTCTGACTCTTAATAGCTTTAGCTGTAAATGATGAAGAGCTAGCTAATGCTTTTAAATAGCAGTATAAAAATAATTTCAGGTTTTTGAAGATTTTTAATACTTTTTTGAATGTTGGAAACTATAGACTTTTATTTATTTAGTTTTACTCTTTTGTTATCAATTCCACAAATAACATCCCGCAGAAGAAATTGAATCTATATACTCTTTTTTTCCCCACCCTATAGCTTTATGTTTAAACCTAAAAATAGAAATAAAATGCTGGTTCTGTTTAAATTACAGAACATTTCTAATTGTGGACATTTGTTATGAATAATCAACTTTTTTGAGCTTTTCATCAACTTATTATGCTGTTCCCTCATAAAAAATACACCTGATTTTTTATGAGGGAACATAAAAAATGTTCCCTCATAAGGCATGAGGGCATGCCTTATGAGGCATGAAGGCATGATTTCCTGAATCATGCCTTCAGGAAATCATGCATGATTTCCTGAAGGCAGAGTTTCAGAGCAGGAGCTTCTTAAAGAGACAGAGGCCCAATTTCAAGGTGTCAAATTTTTTTGATATTTATAGCAGTTTTAGAACAGATGAAGGTAACAGTTACGTGAATGTGCAGTAAAATGACTGGAAAATGTATAATTCTGCCCCGTCTCCTTTGCTGGAACTTGTGCTGCATTTCCTGTTGGCTACAAATTTTAAGGTTTGACATTGAGACGCTAATAGAGGTGTTGTACCCCCATGAATTACACCGGATGGCGACAGAAAAGGGCAGGAATTGTGAAATATAATATAGCAATTTAATAATCAATATAATGGAAGGTGACAAAATCATCCATCTTCTGTGACCTCTGGGAGCCGTGGCAACGGGAGGAAGATTATGGCCAGCAGAGCAATTGATACCGTCTCGTGTGGCCGAAAGCTTAAGGCAAAGACACATATTTTCTTCTGGTTCCCCAACTAGTCAAGAATCCTTTAGAACACAAAAAACTTGTTTTTCTAATAAAACGCATTATTGGCCCTTTGGCTTCTGAGCCATTTAGGAAAACATCATTTTTAAAATAAACATGGACGAATATAGCTGCGACAATTACCCTGAGCTCTCGGCTGTCTTTGACCAACAAGTTTAGTTCAGTGGAAAGGTTTTTGTAGATGCGGCTTTTAAAACCTCCATTTACCCTGAGAGCAGAAAACAGTGGCTGGTTACAGCTGGAAATGACCGGGTTGCCTTGGAAACAGCCTAAACAAAAGTTGGTGCGGTTAAATTAAACCGAACTGATAGTCCTTCGGAATAAAGTGCATTTCATCTGTTTAGCTCATATTTCAAATAAGCATGTGTTTAAGTAATATTTAGGAATATTTGATTTATTCTTACTATAATAATGATTGAAATTAAAGCAAAAATGAATTCTAATTTTGAGCTCATCCCTACAGATGCGCTTTAATAAGCATCTTTTCACAAGTTAACATAACCCCAACCTTTCCTCTGCCTACATCCCCCAGAATGCTGTGTGGTACTGGTTTAAAGTTTGGTCAATATTCTATATATCGAATATATAGAATATATATATTCGTATTGCTCTTGTGTCTACTGTGATATATATCTTAATTGAATGATTGTGCAGCCTTACTCTGTTGGATTTATTTAGTTTGATTTGTAGTTGGCCCATTTACTAGGAAATTGAATTGAGTTGGTGTTAAAAGAGCATTAATATGTTTTCCAGGCACATAAATGAGCTTATGCCGCCTGTGTTATCCTACACATATCAACTATCACTAAAAAGAAATTTGACTTCCTGACGTAAAGCCTTGAAATTGGGCCTCTGTCTCTTTAAGAAACTTCTGCTCTTTCTGAAGCTCCGCCTTCAGGAAGTTATCACAACATGGCTTCCAGCGTTTCACTGAGGAGTGGAAGGATTTCTCAAACATGCATGAAAGAATCAAGGCAACACTGCGCGTATGTTTTTGATGGGAGAATGGCATTATAACATGATGTAAAGCTAAAAAAAAAAAGAGTCAGTTATACATAATACCGCCCCTCTTAATTTTACCCTGCTCACATTTCAGACTGATGGCGAAAACGAATTAAATTGAAGACAATTAGGAAAATGTCACGGAGACTTTTCATATTAAAGTTTGAACATTTCCCCCGTTCCTCGTTCTGGCTTGGTCTCGGTCTTTGTCCGCCCCGCTGCCCTGAAGGTTGGATGGAGTTATCAAACCTGATGGGGCTCCCAGAACCGACAGAGACCTGGAGGAGAGATCACGCGGCTGAAATATTTCCATCACAGGAGTGAGGCCCGGTCCTGGATGCAGCGGAATGACAGCTCAATTTGTGGCCAATGTTGTAGAAAGAAATAAAGAGTCTCTGTCCACTCAGACAGAGACGTGCTTTCTACCTCCCAGGACCCTCTCTCTCTCTCGCTCACACACACACACAACTAATACGCCTATCAAAGGGTTCATCCTCCGGTAGATACACAACCCGTAGACTTTCCCACATCTACGCTCGAGCTCGAGCTGACGCTCCAACAGCAGATGCAGTTGCACCCTCGGGCTGCATGACGCTTCATAATTATTGACAAACAGATTGTGCTCAGGGTTTAACCTGCCGTGGTTGATGAATAGCAGCCCAGAACTGCAGCACAAAACTGCCAAGTGGAGTCCCGTTGGCCGCGCCGGGTTGGCTGCATGAGGAGGAATTATCCAAGCAACCTGGGTGTCCGTATGTCCGCTCTCAGTGTTCTAAGAGCGGAGGGAAGCTGCAGAAGGCGAGCGAGGCGGCTCAGCCGGTTAAAAGAAAAAAAAAAGCTTTCAAGAGCAAAGCGAGGAGATCGAGGCCTTAGAGAGCCTGAGGCGGAGGTGATGACCGCGCTGATAGGATTGTTTCACCCAGACCTCGGTGCAGGTATCGACTGTTTGTGTCTCGATGTCTTGAGAAAAGAAGCGGGGCTTCCCTATCAGTGAACAGGCGTAGTCTTTATCTCTACAACGTTAAAACTGAACGGCCCTGTTTCAGAGCTGTGCAAAAACGCTGATGCTCCCTGAACGTTCCCACGTTTTGTGTAATTACAGCCACAAACCTCAGAGTCTCTGGGGATTCTAGTTAAAGCATCGTGTGATTTCCAGACACATGGTGCCATTTTATAGTGCTGTCAGGTAAACTATGTTACCTTCAGTTGCTGTAAAATTGCTGTATGTATAAAATATGTCATTGGTCATTTGTGTGCGTGTCTACATAACATCCTTCATCCCCCCAGTAATACTGAATTTTGTTAAAAACAACAACAAAAAAACATTAAACCAACTGGCATCCAAACACTGGCATCATTTTCCTTTTACTTAAGCTTTGTAATGGTATTATGAGCCATTAGGGGCCTTTGCTGCAAAATTGGGGTTATTTTTTCTGCAGCAGACAGATCATGCACTTAGCCGCACCCCCCATAACTATTACAGCTGGAAACAAGTCCTGAGACGTTTATTGTGATCTATATGACTGGTAATGCGTGTGCCCTGTGAGGCAGCGTGGCTTTAGTAAGTCGGCCCAAAGAAAAAAAAGAAGAAAAAAAAACAAACAACAAAAAAAACCAACCATGTAGCAGCAAAATGGATTCGCTGTACTTCTTTTCTGAAACAGAAGTTGTTTGTCTCTCTCTGAGGCGCGGGGGGAAGGGTGGGTCGAGGGGTCCGTGTGATTTGTCCAGCAATTCTGTCAGTAATCTCTGCTGGCAGTGTGCAGAAAACTTCCTGTTTAAGTCCAAAGGACAACAGCATTGTCTGCGTGTGTTAACAGTCTGTGCAGCTGGACTCGTCTCATATTGAGCCGGTGGTTGTGTTAGCGTTCCTTGGGGCGCGGGCCTGACATTTGGAGGTAGACTCTTACAGATAGAGTAATAATGTCACGGGGGCCGTGGGCGTATTTTTTTCAAATTTTTTTTATTTATTTATTTATTTATTTAGTGTCTGGGAAACACGGAGACACAGCAGACAGGCAGCCATCGTCTAACGCTGAAAATGATTTAATCTGCAGGGACGGGCGGCGCACAGATGGAAATAACTGCAGCGAATATTAAAGTTCTGGTCTTTCTTTCATTTCTGCGTATCCGAGGGTTGCACACAGAAGCCGTGTTGGGGAAAATAAGCTCGCTGTTCTGCAATCATTGCCCTTGAAGCAGGCCGTGCGTCTTTGATATCCAAAGTTTTATGGAAGTCTAATAAATGTTTTACGTTACAGTTGGAAACATATTGATTGTACTTCTCTTCCCTTTAAACTCGAAGAGGTTTTTCTTCCCTTCCAATCACGGTTCTGTGGCCGTACTCTTGTCTAGGCTGGTTGGTTGAAGTCTTGCTAAGGTTTGAAAAGCTGATGGTTTTTAAAGCCACTGATATTCTCCATTACAGGTTTTACTGTTTAAAGTCTCTTCAACGTGATGACAGAGAAAGTGATTGGACTGTTCTTTGAGCGCACAAGAGCCCAGAGTTTCCCACTTGCTTTATTTGCTGTTCCACACCTCTAGCTTAAAGAGATCCTCCAAAAACACTCCCCCTTCCTCACAGGAACGAGTGACAGGTGATACGTCCAGTCACAAATAACTTTTCCAATGAGATCAGGATCCTGTTTTGAAGTTGAGGTGTTGATCCGCCTACTGCCAGATCTCTGACCTCACGCTCAAAAGACTTTCTTCTCTCAGATAAAATCTGCAACCCGCAAACACACCTGTCTGTGTCTCATGCCGCTTCTCTGCTCCGCCCCTCCTGTTCCTGCTGGTTCCTGGTCCCCTCTTCCTCCGTCGATGCCGATGTGAACTCTTGCTTTGCACGCAGTGCGAAACCGCCTGTGGTCAGCTCCTGCCAGAGCCTCAACGCGTGTCCCTCAATGTGTTCCTGTTTGGGATTCGTAATGTGGGGCAATTTTTGCATTTGGCCCACATTGGCTCATTCATTTACTTACTTTGGTTGGGCTAAACTCGACAGGAACGTCAAACTTAGAGAAAACTTCAAATTGAACCAAGTCAATAATAAAATGCTTAAAAGTACTTTGTGTCATTAGTTATGAGTTTGTGCAAATGATTTTGACGAAGAAATAAGTTGCTTGTGGGTCATTTATATTTTAGCATTCGGTCACTTTAAAACCACAAACTTCACGAAGCAGCCCCGTAGTTGTGAACCTGATGATGAAAAAAGAATTTTAATCACCAAAAAAAATTCTCCTCCTCCTACGTTTGCTTTTGTGCCATGCTCTCCATTTTCAGATGACGGACAGACCAGTTTCCAACAAGAGGACTCTGATTGTGCAACAGATCTTCTTATACCAAGACACATAAAAAAACGTAACGGAATAAAATGCGACTTCATATATTACAGTCCGTATGGTGTCGGGTTCCTTTGCGAATTTAGAGTGTAACTGATAGTCGGTGGAGACTCAACGACCATTTCAAAGAAAACTGAACTTATTACTTACTGAAATTATTTCACACAGTTCTGCGGTGAAGCCGTAAGTGCAGGCAACACGTGGAAACCTCAGTACCTTCATGGTCTGCTTAGCAACATTTAGCCTTGTCCCACACACTGCGCGTATCCAAGCCAGGAGCGTGGAGGAGAGGCAAGTTATGTGGGCGTGTGTGTGTGTGTGTGCTTCGTCTGGCTTTGCATAGGCTCAAAATGTCTGTGTGGGTGTTCTGTGTTTATATAGCCCAGGTATTGTGCGGGGTGCACTTTGTGCCTGTGTGTAGACGTGCAGATAGTGGTGTGTAAAAATGTGCACAGCGGTCAGCAGCGGCTGATAGATGAGGTGGAACGTGGTTTATTGACACAACACCTTCACGTTACGCGAGGCCATCAGTCACACAGAATGTCCATCTGCTATTTGAGGCATAACCAGCACTTCACACACACACGCACGCCCACACACACCCACACGCAAGGCCGACAAATATGTTTTTTCTTCTCTACATTTCCTCTCAGTAGTCGTGACCTTCAACACTTCACCCAACACATTTTGAAGAACTTATTGAAGAGTGCTTTCGACAATACTGCCTTAAAAGGAAACATGCCACTATCTCAAAAGCACACATGCTGTTGAGATTATGCTATCAGATTTTTAATTTTTTTTTGCAAAACCCTAAAATGCCAAGTGAACATCTCAACAAAAGGAGCCCATTTTGGAATATTAAGTAAGGTCACTTCTTCTCTAGTGGCCTCTCTGTGATACCGAACCTCACCGATGCTTTTTTTTTTTTACCCCCAGGAGATAAATAGAGATAAGCTGGTGTTGACCTTTAAATTTGATTTCTTTGTGTGTGTGTGGGGGTGTGCGTGTGTGTGTGCCCTTAAAATAAATTTGCTGCAACTATTTTAAAATAGTGTAGAAAAGACAATCAGAAATTTTGAGAAAAAGAATGAATATAAACACAGGTTTAATTATACATTTATCTCAAGAGATGAAGTGATACATGATATCCTCTAAAATATCTTAAATATTTAAGCTCTTTCTTTGTTTTCACAAAGAGAGTACGGGTTTCACAGTTTTAAAACAGTTCACATGTCTTGTTCAAAGATATGTGAACATGATATGATTGTTCAACCACAGTCTCATATTAAACTAAAAATGCTCTTTGCCATTAGCCAGAAGCTCCCGAGCAAATTCCAACTTTAGCATTCCTAGCTGCTAATGGCTAATCAGTACAGCTAATCTCAAAACAAACTGTTCTCGTCTGTCTCTCTGTTGCTGTTCTTTGCTCTACTTAGCGTCCAAAATGCTAAAATGTTCATTTCTAGTAGACACACAGACTGTTTGAAAGTGGTGGTCGATAAAAGCATGGAAATTCAAAGAGAGGCTCGTTGGCCTAAAGAAGTCTCCGTTAGCTGAACCCGTCGACAGGCTCACCTCGAAGAAAGAGTCGCAGACGTCGATAGGACAGCAGCACAAAGCAACTGAATAATGTGCTTTTACACTCCTTCCTAAGCAGAAAAACTCATTTGTGGAAATTGTCAACTCACCATGGAAATGATTTAAGATAAGTTCAGCTAAAAGATCATAAACGGTTTATCTCGGCTGCAGTAAATAAGTTTCTTGACTCCTCAGTTCAGACGAGCTGGTCACATTAGCTAAAGCTAATGACTGGTCCAAGAGAGAGGAAGACCAAGTTGAATTCCTACCTCTTTAAATGATTTTCAGTGAAACCTCTGGCGTTCTTATTGCCATCTTTAATATCCTAGAGTGTTGGATCTCCAGCCATATCGGGAGAAACTTCCACAGTGTTATTAGCAAAGCGGCTCTAAGCTAACAGTGGATGTTTTAAAAGCAGCAGAGTGGCCAAGATGTACAAAGACATATTGGCAAAAAAGGGGAAGATGTTATGAAAAACAACATTTAATTTGGAATGAAGATCCACATAAAAGGATTGGAATGTGAACTCAATGTGGCTTCACTTGTCCAGTCAACTATCTGGTCTTTATGACAAGTCTCTACGCCTTAGAGTACTTCAAGACATTTCAAGAGTTAAAATACCAGTTTGTGTTTAATAAATGCACTAAAATGCAAAGTGAAAAGTGTTTGTATTGTCTCATGAAAGTAGATCTCACACAGGAAGGCAAATGCAATTTTGGATGAGCAAGCGACCCGACAGAGAAGGATTTTTGGTGGCACACTACCGGCATTTTAAATGTTAATCTGCTTTTGTATGAGTCACCATCCAAACTGAACAGTTGAAAGCTTTCCGATAGTAGTGCTCACGGAAATCGCGATGACTTTTTAGACTTTGGTCTTGTTTTATCCCAGCAGAACTCCGCTGTTGTCTCGACCCTTTTCAAGGGTTGAACTCACTCTAAATGAAGACACCATGAGGGCTCTATTACCCAATTTATAATCTTTTAATAGAATCTCACTTCAAAAATCCCAAACCATTAATGAAAAGCGAAGGAACACACAGCCACCCCTAGTCGGAGGCCAGACGATTTCTTCTTTTAGAAAGATGACTTCAGTTCCTTCCTCCAAATATTCTGAAGTTTGTCAGAAAATATTCTTCACAAGGGGACTTAAAGGGTTAATTTATAACATCACAAACTGGTATTTGATTTGACATAATCATCAGTTTTAATGATTCAAGGTTATGGATGAAAATCTAGTATTGGTTTAAGATAGTAGTGCCTTTTCTATCTATTTCCAATTTAATACCTTGATGATTGTGACACCAAACGTGAAACCAAAGCAGCCATTTTTACCAGCCGTCATCTATCAAGTTACAAATTATGAGAGCATTGTTTTGCTAAGAACAATTACAAGTGATTGCACAAAGAAGTTAAAAAGGACAGACAATAAGAAAAAAAACACATCAAACAGATTAAAATTAGACAGATTTAATAATAATAATAATAAGTGTAAAATAGGTATGTCTCCAAGGGTTTGGCCTCATTTTCCCGTTGCACACAGATTGCAACAAATTTGGGAAAGGGAAAATGCTGTGTGACTAAAAACGCCGGCCCCTCAGTTAATCACAATTGTGGAAACATAATGGGTCAATGGACGGGGCCCGGTGCCAATAAATCTTACACAAACATCTCCTTCTTTCAGGAGGAACACTAAAGATGGGTTGTAAATGGTCTTTTAACATGGAAAGGATCCAAAACGTTCCTCCAGAGCAACAAAAGGTCCTAAATACATTTTGCCAGGAATGTTTTGTCTCTGATATATATATATATATATATATATATATATATATATATATATATATATATATATATATTTTGTGTTTTTTTGTGTTATAAATAAAAA